>LBNU01008940.1:6070-38881 GCA_014162995.1 Artemisia annua
ATTAGTTTGTGAATGTCTAAGCATTAAGTGCACAAACTCCGCAACCTTTACTCTCTCTTATGACTCCTATTTATACACAAGTATATTACAATCGTTATGATAAAGACAAAGATTACATCAGCCTAGTTGAGACAAAATGCTTGCGTATTTTGTCTCTGTTACATAAGTCTATTTTGGGAAAAGGACAATAATGCTTTCTGAGGTTCAGATATGACACCATACTGAACTCAAACCATTCAGGGAAAGTTTGACTTTACAAGGATACTGCCACTTTTGCAACTTCAAACGTTTCCCGCCTTGTACCGCCCATTCTTCAGGCTTCATGTCTTTATCTTCAGTCTTTAACTTTTGTTGCTTCAGTGAAGAGGAACTTGGGCTTCAGTGAGCTATTGTCATCACTCACTGAATCCATCACCTTCTCCTTTGGCTTAGGTGCCAGTCACTGAGAATCCGCCTCACTGAATGGAAAATGTTTCTTCTTAGGCTTGTCCCAAGCATCCTGAAGATGACTCACTGAGTGACTGTTTACTCAGTGAATTGATTGCGTTGAAGGTTGTCAAACACTTAGGTTATTTTATGTTCAAATCCTGGTTTAAGAGAGTTTGGGAATTCAGTGACCCAATAGTCTCCCCCTATTTGGATATACAAATAGCCTAAGTGTTTATGGTTCAGTGTGAGTGAGTAGGTGTCCTTACTCACACTGAGTATCTAAGTTATATTCAGGACATTGATAAATAACAAAAACTTCAACTTTCATTCATCATTATTACAGTCCTAGAAAAAAAACAAAAGATACAAAGGGATAGTTTGGTGTTGCAGATTCAGATGTTGAGATGGTATCCAAGGGCCTCAAGCTTTGCTCTTTTTGATCTCAGTTCGTGTTTGTCAGGATGCTCCTCTATCTTGGTTTTTAGGTCCAGGCAGAACCTCATATTTGAAGCACTTTTGACTGGAGAGAAAGTACCCGAGCATTGCTTTGACACCAGCTTTGTCAATGTCTAACCATCTTTGGAAGGAAGGGTTGCCAAGTTCATCAGTGAAACAAAGACATCTTTCAGGCAGTTCGAGGACTTGGTTGTTCACAAATGTAATTCCTTCAGGGAGGTCTCTGTTATAGTCCAGGCCAGGCACTTTGATCTCAGGTTCCTACCCAAAGTATTCCTTTTCCTTTTAGTGGATTTTGAAGGAGCTTCCTGAGTTGAGAGAGCAGGGTGAGGGGCAGGAACACCAAGTACTCCAAGCATCTTTTCAAGTCTTTCGTACCTCTCCTTCAGTGCCTTCATGAGTTTAGGAACCACTGCATTTTTTTTCTTGGCAATTATAGGACGTAGTTCATCCAGCTCAGTGATTCCAAACTCAAAGAACTTAAATGGACTGTGAACATCCATAATTCTTTTATCAGTCCCTCTAAAGAAAGTGATGACAACTGGATTCGTTTTGCGATGAATTTAGACATCAGTGATAGGTTCAGATCTCAGTCTTTCTTTCATCACCTAATTATATCTTTGAATCCTTTCGTTTCTTAGCTGAGCATCTTTCCTGAGCTTTTCTTCCCTTTCTTTCTTGATGGCAAGCAACTCCTCTTCCTGAGCTTTCTTAAAGATTTCACCAGCTTGCCTGCCAGCTAGTGCCTTAGGATCCAAACCAATCTTCTCAGCTTCCTCATTCACAACCTCGATAAGAGCAGGCTTGCTCATCCTTTCATCCTCAGCCATTTGCCTTAACTTCTCGTCCTTTTCCATATGAAGTTGTATTTCTGCTTAAGTGAGATAATATATAACTCCATTGACTTCATATGGAACCTTGATAGGTGTATCAAGGTCATGTCTGACCAAGGAGGAGGCAGGGACTGACACATATTCAGGCTCATCAGTTGTGAGGATGCGTTTGCCCTTATCTTGTTGGCTAGTAGCAGGAGGCTGATATGAGGATATGGGAATGGCCTGAGTGACTTGCTCCCCCTCAGTGTGAGAAGGATGTTGTTCACTTGAGGCAACATCAGTAGCCTTTAGTGGACTGGATGATGATGCATGAGCTTCAGTGGTGGAGATTTCAGGAGCTGCAGTGACCCTCTCCCCCTCAACTGTTGCTGGAGCTGCAGTGAGGGCAAGGGTTGGAGTGCTCACTGAAGCTGGTGGATCAGTGGTTCCCTTGAAGCCTTGATAGATTTCAGACATCATAGTTTTAATGTCCGAGGTGTCCTTCTAAATGATAGATACCTTAGCCTCGAGAGAAGCCTGAGCACCTTCAAATGCAGTCATGCGGGAACCAAGATTCCAGGCCATTGAGGAAAAAATCTTTGCCTGATCCATCACAATCTTCTCCAGGGCAGTGAGAGAAGATTTGATGGAGTCCACTGAAGAGCTGAGAGTTTGAAGATTGGAGGCTCTCATCAGAATGAGCAGCTCAGTGAGGTTCCTGGAATTCATCTGATAAGTTTCGGAGGCCTGAAGAAGCTTCCTGGTGAGTTCAGGGTCATCCTTGACCGATTCTTAAATAGATTTGACCCCAGCGTTCAGTTTGTTGAGAGATTCAATGAACTGGTTGAGGTATGTGACAAGTTTCGTCAAGGAGAAGTCTATTGAGGAGTTTTGTTCCCGAACATCATCATGGTAGTCTTCAACCAAGTCCTTGAGGTTGAAGTAATGAACGGCTTGATCAGTAGGCATGTCAAAGACTTCATCAGTGACCCCACGAAACAAGGCATTGGTTGCCTTTTTCAAGAACTTCACCATTTTTCTGCCAGTGAGAGGAATGGAGTCATCTTGCTCATCCAAGGAATCAGAGGGTGCAGCCTCAGGTTGTGTTTCCTCAGGTTCTGGAGATGGAGACTGAGATGTTGGTNTATATGTACATGGGTTTTGCCACTTGGGCGTGCCACTTGGGCTGCGGATCAGGTATACAGTGGGTAAAGACCCGAATTGAACAGGACTACCAACTTTTTGAACATGTTTTGATGTCTGAGGTGTCCTTTTGAATGATAGATACCTTAGCCTCGAGAGAAGCCTGAGCACCTTCAAAGGCAGTCATGTAGGAACAAAGATTCCAGGCCATTGATGAAGACGTCTTTGCCTGATCCATCACAGTCTTCTCCAGGGCAGTGAGAGAAGATTTGATTGAGTCCAATGAAGAACTGAGAGTTTGAAGATTGGAGGCTCTCATCAGATTGAGCAGCTCAGTGAGGTTCCCGGAATTCAGCTGATAAGTTTTGGAGGCCTAAAGAAGCTTCCTGGTGAGTTCAGGGTCATCCTTAACCGATTCTTGAACAGATTTAACCCCAGCGTTCAGTTTGTTGAGAGATTCAATGAACTGGTTGAGGTATGTGACAAGTTTTGTCAGGGAGAAGTCTATTGAGGAGTTTTGTTCCCGAACATCATCATGGAATTCTTTTACCGAGTCCCTGAGGTTGAAGTAATGAACTGCTTGCTCAGTATGCATGTCAAAGACTTCATCAGTGACCCCACGAAACAAGGCATTGGTCGCCTTTTTCAAGAACTTCACCATTTTTATACCAGTAAGAGGAATGGAGTCATCCTTCTCATCCAAGGAATCAGAGGGTGCAGCCTCAGGTTGTGTTTCCTTAGGTTCTGGGGATGGAGACTGAGGAGTTTGTTCAGTAGATGCATCAAGTTGTTCCTCAGTGTCCATTTCATCCCTAGCTTCAAATACTTCTCACCACTGAGAGCTTCATTATCAGAGAACAAAGCTGCCTGAATTTCCGCCATGGATTGAATCTGCACCAGTGGGTTAGCCAGCTCCTCTTCAAAAAAAGATTTGCTTTGGTTTTGGTCGCTCCCTGGCCCCTCTATGCCAGCAGACTGGGTTTTATCTGCCTGGTCCTTAGGGTCAGTTTGCGAGGAATGCGCTTCACCGTGAGGGGGTGATGGTTCCATATCAGTGGGTGGTTTCATTCCCCCTGATTCTTTGTCCCCATGTGACCCTTCAAGCACTGATGGGTTTGTTTCAGTGCTACCACGAGGATCAGTGAAAGTATGTTCCCTGTTAGCGGGTTATAAGATTCCCTTGAGTCTTGGGAAAGAGTAGTTGTGCCCTCAGACAAAAGCTTGGATTGGCGAATGTCCTCACTGGCAATGAAGTGGTGAGGCCCCCTTTCCAGCAAGCTTGGACTGGCTTACTGAAGATTTAGGGGCCGTTACTCCCTGAGACTTTGGTTGTGATTTACCAGAGCCTTTAGCAGGATGTGATTGTTTGTGGGTCCCCTTGTCAGTGGAGTAGTGCTGCTCCACCGAGGATTTAGAACCCTTTACTCCCTGAGACCCTGGTTGTAATTTACCAGAGCCTTTACCAGGATGTGATTGTTGAGGTGGTCCTGACTCCACTGACTTGTTTATGTCAGCAGAGCCTGAAGGACAGGGTTTGCCCGAAAACACTGAGTGTGATTTCTCAGGATCCTTCGTTGACGTTTGGTTTAGGGTCGTTGGAGCGGTCTCACTGATGGGTGTCTCAGTAGGCAGGGTCGGTTGTTGCCTCCTTTATTTAGACTTGGAGACTGTGGTACCAGTAGCGAGTGACTTGGGTTGAGCCACCTTCCTGGACCCCTGTCCCTTTTTCTTTTCCTTCTTAGTAGGGGACGGAACTGGTGAGATTTTATTAGCGCCCTGAATAGTTGCTAACATGTAAGTTGTCAGGGTGATGGGTGTGGCCTCAGTAGGGTCCTTAGAGTAGTTTGCCTTATGGAGAACTTCAGTTCGAATCCCAGAACCTCAGGCTTCTCATAAGTGGAACCCAGTAAATCCTGAAGCACACAGGAAATGAACCTAGGGTAGGACATAAGTCTCTGCCTAGATTTCCCTATGGTCAGTTTTATAATGAGGTCTTTGAAGATAATCTCTCCAATATCAATATGTCTACCTTCAAGGAGACTGAATACTATCATTGATTGAGTAGCATTCAACTGCTCTGTGGAGGATTTGTTCCCCCCAAGGACCTGAATGACAAAGGTCATCAGGACTCTCCATGGGGCAGGGAACCAGGCTTTCAGGATAGGGGCCTTGGATAAAAGGGTCCCTGGGGCCACTTCAGGGCGGAATTTGTCATAAGGCCCAAGGGCAAACAGTTCTGCTTTCACTTCATCCTCAGTAGGATGGGGGGCAAAAGTCTTAGTGTAGTCAAGGCCAGTGGCTTTGACAAAATACTTGTAGGTCAGGGACAGGTGTTTCTTCCCATTGTTCACAGTGAACTTTATTATGGCCTTCTTGGGCTCAGTGGGTTTATCAACCACTGCAGTACACCAAAATTCCCTTAGGTAGTCTAGGTAGATCACTGAGGGTGTTTTTGAAAAAGCTGTGGAGAGGAACAGTTTTGAAGATATTTAACCACACCTTTGTAGACCGGAAAGGCCTCAGGATAGGCAAAGTTTCCCACCATGTTGTTTTTGGTCATATCAACACTCTCAATCTGGAATTCCACATTGGGAGCATATGGAATGACTTGAGAAGAGGCCATTTTTCTTTTAAAAGTGGTCGGAGATTGATCGGAAAAAGTTTTGGTTACAGAAAAACACACACACAGATTTAAAGAAAAATTTTACAAAAGTTTAGATAAATTTGAAAGCTTGTGTTATGAGTTTTGTGAGGGGGTATTTATAGGAAAGGTTTAGGGTTTGGGAATATATGGATATCAAAGCAGGTTTAAATTAATAATTTTGAATTTTTTGACATCCGCATTTAATTCCACCTTTCCACTACCCTCGTTTTTCGCAACTGTCAAGATGAACAGTTGCGCGTCTCTGCAAATATGCACTTTTGCAGAGATGATGTCACCACATAAATACCATAAGATATTATGTGTGAGAGAGGCATTTAATGCCAAGTGGGTTAACTGAGGATGATGTAGGGGCCCAAGATGTGGATGCCAGAAGGACAGAGACATATATTCCTATATTAAATAGGCATTCAGTTACCAACCTAGGACATTTACTAACTAAATACTTAGAGCATTTAGTTGAGTATTGAATGCTTTCAGTATATCTTGGGCACCCTGAAGAGATGATTCATCAGAGAGTATGTTTTGAGACAAGTATCTCACTGAGGGTTGATGAAAGTTCAGGGACCTTAGAGAGACTTAACAATATGTTGTAACATTTACTCAGTGCCTTGATTATCAATGTCCAACATGCCCAATTCTACTTTCAGTCTTGTGAAAGTGGGCTCATCCAGAGGTTTTGTAAAGATATCAGCTAGCTAATATTCAGTGGGGATGAAGTGTAATTCAATCTCTCCATTCATGATATGGTCCCTGATGAAGTGATATCTGATATCAATGTGTTTGGTTCTCTGATGTAGGACTGGGTTGTTGGAGATAGCAATTGCACTGGTACTGTCACAAAAGGTAGGAACACTTTTGTAATGGATGTCATAGTTACTGAGTTGACTTTTCATCCATAATACATTTGCACAACAGCCAGCTGCAGCTACATATTCGGCTTCAGCTGAAGACATAGCCAATGACTATTGTTTCTTTGTACTCCAACACACAAGTTTCCCTCCAAGGAACTGACAGGATCCTGAGGTACCTTTCCTATCCATATTGCAGCCTACATAGTCTGAATCAGTGTAACCCTTAAGATTGAACCCTGAGCACTTAGGGTAGTACAAACCAAGGTTTGGAGTACCCTTCAGGTACCTGAGGATTCGTTTCACAGCAGTGAGGTGTGATTCTTTAGGATCTGACTGATATCTAGCGCATAAGCACACTACAAACTGAATATCAGGCCTTGAGGCAAGGAGATACATCAGTGAACCAATCATTCCTCTGAACATGGTTTGGTTCACTGGTTTACCAGCAAGATCAGGACCTAGATTGTTTGGAGGAACCATAGGGGTTTTAACTGAAGCATAGTCACTGAGATCATACTTTTTCACTGTGTTCTTGATGTACTTCTCTTGACTGATGGAGATTCCCTTATCAGTCTGTTTGATTTGAAGACCAAGGAAGTATGTGAGTTCTCCCATCATGCTCATTTCAAATTGTTTTGTCATCAGTTTCTCAAACTGCTTAAAAAGCTTATAGCTTGTTGAGCCAAAGATGATCCCATCCACATACACTTGGACCAAGATCACATCTTCCTTTGTCCTATAGATGAATAGTGTGTTGTCTATCCTTCCTCTGACGAATTTGTTCTAGATCAGGAAAGCTGAAAGTGTATCATACCATGCTCTAGGAGCTTGCTTTAGACCATAGAGGGCTTTGTCAAGCTTGCAGACATGGTTAGGGAACTCATAGCTTTCAAATCCAGAGGGTTGTTGAACATAAACTTCCTTTTTGAGTTTACCATTCAGGAATGCACTCTTGACATCCATTTGGTAAACTTTGAACTTCATGTAAGTGGCATAAGCAAGGAAGATCTTGATAGCTTCCATTCTAGCAACAGGGGCAAAAGTTTCTTCATAGTCAATTCCTTCCTATTGGCTGTAGCCTTTGGCAAATAGCATTGCTTTGTTCTTAATAACAATGTCATTTTCATCAGTTTTGTTCTTGAACACCCATTTTATGCCAATCACATAAACACCCTGAGGGCATTCAACTAAGGTGATGACATCATTTTTATCAAAATTTTCAAGTTCATCATGCATGGCCTGAACCCAACTTGGATGTTTCATGGCTTCTTTTACAGTCTTGGGTTCAATGGTAGATATGAAGTCTACATACAGGCATTCATTGGCTGAGGCTGTAGTGAGTTTGGCAGCCATCCTTCTAGTGAGCATTCCCTCAAAGTCAGGTTCACCAATGATGTTAACTAGCTCAATGTGTTGGTGTCTAGACCATCTTTCCTGAGGTCTGGGGTAGGAGTTTGAGCTTGTTGATGCTTGATTTATAGGTGGAGTGGGTTCAAGAATAGGTGCCTGAGGTTCCTCAAGAACTTGGTTTTCAGTGAGTTCAATTTGGATGTTATTTTCAATAGATTCCTGAACATCAGGTTCAGTGTGAGTTGTCTAATTTGGAACTTGTTGAGCTTCAACGAACTCACTGATGGTTGGTTGAGGAAGGTTGTGAGGAATGATGTAATATGAGAAGTCAGCATCAGCTTGGTATTGAGTGGAAGGATTATTCTCAGGACAATATTCATCAGGATGATATCTAGATGAATCATTAATTCCAATCTCTTCCACAGAGGTGTTTGAAAACTGAATAGACTCAGTGCTTTCATGAAAGGTGATATGATAGGTTTCCTCAGTTTGTTTTCTCCTAGTGTTAAACACCCTAAAGGCTTTGGAGACCAGTGAGTAACCTAAGAAATATCCATCATCAGCCTTGGCATCAAATTTGCCTAAGTGATCCTTGTGATTATGAATAAACACAGGACACCCAAACACATGGAAGTATCTGATATCAGGGATTCTACCCTTTAATATTTCATAAGGGGTTTTGTTGTGTCTTTTGACAATGATTGACCTATTTTGAGTGTAGCATGCTGTTTTGACGGCTTCAGTCCAAAAATGCTTTGAGAAGGCTGAGCCATTCAACATTGTTCTAGCTGCCTCAATGAGTGTTCTATTCTTCTTTTCAGCCACTCCATTTTGTTCAGGAGTGTAGGGAGAGGAGAAGTTCTGAGAGATTCCTTTCTCATCACAAAGCACTCAAGGCCCTGATTTCTGTATTAAGTCCCATTGTCAGTTCTGATCTGTTTGACCTTAATGTCATTTTGGTTTTCAATGTTCCTGACAAAGGACATGATTGTTTCAGCTGCCTGACTCTTTTTTGTCAGGAAGTACACCCAAGTGTATCTTGAGTATTCGTCCACTATGACTAGAGTATACTTCTCATGGTGGATAGACATTGGACTGACAGGTCCAAATAGATCCATGTGAAGGAGGTGCAGGCAGCTTTTGATTGAGGAATTTTGTTTGGTTTTGAAAGAGGCCCTATGGTGTTTTCCCTTCTCACATGCTAAGCAAGGTTTGTCTTTTGAAAATGCCAGTAAGGGCAAGCCATGAACTTTGTTTTGTTTGGCAAGGTTGTTGATGTTTTTGAAATTGAGATGAGAGAGTCTTTTATGCCATAGCCAGTTGATTGCTTCACTTGCCTTTGTAAAGAGGCAAGTCCCATTCTGAGTGAGTGTTGACATGTACAGGACATAAACATCATCTCTTCTTGGAGCAATCAACACAACTTCTTTGTTGGCATTGAAGATGGTTCCTCTCTTATCATCAAACTGAACTATGTATTTTGCATAACATAGTTGGCTAACACTGATGAGATTGTACTTGAGTCCATTTACATAAGCTATCCTTGTAAAAACTATACCATTGCAGTTTACTGAACCATAACCTTCAGTAGGAGCTGATGAGTTATCACCAAATACTACCTTGGGTCCTGGTTCCTCCATGTATTTGTGCAGATATTGCTTCACACCAGTCATGCTTCTTGATCATCCACTATCTAGATGCCACACAGGCTCCCTGGCATGTCTCTGCACAAATAGTAGACTAGGTTAGTTTTTTCTATTGACCCACATCTTGGTGGGCTAAGGCTTCAAGGACCTTTTGAACTTTCTAATGGACTCATGATCAGTGGAGGAGTGAAAAGTGCTTCTACAAACATTGCATTTGATGCTTGAGGAGGACACAGATGACTGAGAGACATTTGTTGTCAGTCCTCTTCTAGCCTTAATGACTTTGCCATGTCTTTATGTATCATGGGAAGGATCACCACAAATGTCAAAACATAGATACATGAGACAATCAACAGGGTGATGGGCAGTGAATCCATAGTGTGTGCATGGTTTGAAAGGCTTAGCCTTTGGTTTCAGGGATTGTTTTGATGGTGAAGCATACTTATGAGCCTGAGCTTTGTAGTTTGCTTGAGTGACATAAGAAATGTGATCAGAAGTCCTATGATCTTCAAGTTTGCAGATCATGCAGAATAGGATTCAATAGCAATTATCAGTGGTATGATTTGTATAACTGCATAGCTCACATTTCTTCACTGGTTTCTTACTGGACTTAGGTCTGGATGTACTTGAGGAAGCTGGGGTTATTTCCTTTTCAGTCGCTGGTGGTTTTCCAGTGGATTCCAATTTCTCACTCAGCTTCCTAACAAGTTCAGTTAATTGATCAACCTTAGAGTCAGTGTTGTTGGGTTTAACCTCAGTGGAGGTGAGTGGTGTAAAGAATTCAGTGGGAGCTGGACTTGCATTATTTTGTTCAGAGTTGGGCCTTTTCAGGATCGTTGTGCCTAATCCCACCCTCTCCTTGGGAGAGTGTTGAGAGTAGACAAGAGGTCCTATATCAGAACATGGTTCAGCTCCCTGAAGGACTTTCAATGGTGGTAAAGGAGTTTGGGGTACTGTTTCAGATTCAGTGACTTTCTCAGCACTGCTGGGTTCGTCAGTGACTCCAAGTAACTCCTTAATGGCCTGACTTTCAGGCATCAAGATCTTTCTAGTGTCAAAATTTGGCATTTTTCCATTAGGACTGAATCTTTAAATCCAGTCTTTTGACTTAGGATTCATCTCTTTCTCAAAGGGTGTGCCAGCTGGCAAGAACCTCTTCTCACTAAATGATTCAGTGAGCTGGTCCTCTCCCAGTACCTTCTTTTTGGTACTAGGAATGAGACTGACTGTCTCATAGAGTCTAGGGTTTTTCTTGGTCCAGCTTTCTATGACATCCTTTTCTTTCTTAAGTTCTTCTTGAAGAGCATGATTTTGTTTAACTAATTCAGAGTTTTGAATTTGAAGTATGACATTTTCAAGTTTTGCTTGCTTTAAGGCAAGAAGTTCATCTCTACACATACTTAATTCAAAAACAAGTTTGTTATATTTGGAAAACAAATTCAATCTCTGCTCTTCAACATACTTAAGATCAACATTGATATAATTCAAGTAAGATTGCCAATCAGAATCATTATCCATAGAAAGTAAGATATTTACCTTCCTCATTGTGATGTTGACCCATTCACCATTTCTGGCATGACTCTTTCCCGCAGCAAGCTTGTTGTCATCAGATAGTGCCATCAGTGCACTGACATGAATTTCTTCATCTGAGGACACATCTTCCTCATCCCAGTCAAAGGTTTCAGCAACCAGCCCTTTGTTTTTTGCCTGAACAGGTTTGGGGGCTTGAGGAGACTGAGAGTTTGAGGGAGCAGCCTCAAGGAGAGCAAGCTTAGCCTTTGCCTTTCTATATTTTGCTTCGAAATCTTTTTGAGAATTATTTTCAGTTTTGTTTTGAAAATATTTAGGAGACTGAAGCATTTTTGGTTGAAATTTGGTTCCTGAGGAGTTGTTTCCTGAAAACTGGTATGAGGGTTCTGAGGTTGTTTTTGAAAAACAATCTTTTGCAAAGTGACCTCTTTTGCCACATTTAAAGCATTCAGTGTTATCATTTGCTTTAGCTTTTTAATAAGTTTTGTTCCTACTGATAAAACATTTTGAGTTAGTAAGGAGTGCCCTTTCTTGAAATTCTAGTTGTAAATCATTTAGGTACTCCTCACTGGTTCTATCATCAGCCTCATCGTTTGAGTTTTCTTGGAAATCCTGCACAATACCATTAGAGTGGAAGGCAGTGGATATAGGTGAACTAGTCAGGGTCCTTTTGATATCTTGAGCTTTAGGGTATCTCTTAGAGATTAGGTTATCCTCATAGAGAAATTTACCATAGATCTCAGGAAGCTCAAGATTTTGAAGGTGGTTGGCATTTCTTAAACCCTGAGAGAAGTTTAACCACTTCTCAGGGAGACAGTTGACAAAGCCAACATTGATTTCATGCTTAGACAGGGTGACACCATCATTGGTCAATTCATTCAGAAGGGTTTTGTACCGAGTATAGGTCTTTGAGAGACTTTCAGAATCTTTGGCCCTGAAGGTATTGTATTTAAGTTTCAGGTACATGATTCTGTTTTCCTTGGTATCTGAGGGGCATTCATAGCTATGAACCAAGTCAGTCCAAGTCTGCTTTACAGTTGGACAGTTGATGACTGATTCCATTATATAGTCAGGGAGACAAGATATAATGATGCTTTTCAGGCGTTGGTCTTGATTGACCACCCTTCTTTCATCAGGAGTCCACTGAGCTTCAGGTTTGACTAAACCAGTAGCTGTTTTAGGGACAAATGGACCCTCATTAATCAGTGTGATGTAATAAGGTTCCATCCCAGTTAAGTAGCAAAATATGCACTTTTTCCACTTATTGAATTTTCCAACTTCAAGTCGGGGAGTTGTAGCAGTATAGCTTCCTCCCTTTTTGTCGACTAGTTGGGGTACGTCACTATCAGTCATGGTAGGGTCTTGATTTTAAAAACTTTGAGCACTCTGTTGTTTTGAAAGTTTTATAAACCAGAGGCTCTGATACCACTTGTTGGTCCCTTTTACTTGGTTAAGGTTAACTACAAAGTTAATTTAACCAAGTTCCATGAAGTAGTGAAGTGAAGATTAATGACTAAGTGATGAAAAACGTAAAGGATAAGAAAAACAATATTTTTCAACGTTTAACTCTTTATTAGAAATTAATCAAAAGAATTATAACCAAGTGTTCGCAGAATATGATAACATCAAATTTACCCCCAATCTAAGTGTTAATTTCCCCCTTAAAATGCCCATCTTTTCTACTTATATGAAGAATATATACTCTTATTTCTTCCTATTTTGGTTTCAGGGTAAAGATGAGCAAAAGTACGTTATTGACGATTTATTGGCTAAAAAGTGGGAATTAAGCTTAAAGTTACATTGAAGACACAAACACGGCGGTCTAGTTAAGTGATGATACTACACCGTTAGAAGATTTACCCCATTCAGTGAAGACTACGCCGTAGCAAGCCACTAAGCTACGGCGTAACAGAGATTACCAAAGAATACGCCGTAGTTAGTCATTGGACTACGGCGTAATGTTGATGATATGAGCCTTACGCCCGTAGTTAGTAATAGGACTACGCCGTAAGAAAGATTCTATGAAGGTTACGCCCGTAGTTAATAATTGGACTACGGCGTAAGAAAGATTTTATGAAGACTACGCCCGTAACAAGTGATGGACTTACGGCGTAGTGATTATTACAAAGGTTACGCGTAGTCTTACCATACGACTACGCCGTAGCAAAGACGAGCCCTATAAATACCAAGGGAATTTTCGTCCACAATTTGTCAAGTTCCTCTCCCCCAAACCTGCACTAGGGTTTGGGGAAAACGACCCAGAAAAAGAATGAAGACCACGAAGGCTAGAGAGATGGTGTGCAATTAGACTAGGAACCACCTAGTCTAACATATGTTTGAATTCTATTTTGTTTCGCAATTTTATGAATTCTCTTTATTAAGATTTGGTTTTAGTTATTTATTCATATTCATCTTTGTAGACGTTATCTTAGCTTGTTCGTTATTCTTTCGTTTCGGTAATATGTAAGCTTGGTTTAATCTATTCAGTCTAGGTGAATTAACCTTAGGACCCTAGACTGGTAGGTTGTGGGGATTGGTAAGAATCGGCCATAGTACTACCTTTCCTTATGTGCGAATTAACCCTAAGACCACCTACCAACCGGATGTATTTAAGAAGCTAGAGGGAATCTAAGATCTGACCATGCCGGGTTGTACTAGAACAAGTCTATTAAACATAGCACTTAATGACTCTTGTATCTTAACCGATGAACTCTTGGCTTTGCATTAGTCGAGAATAGGATGAGATGCAAGATAGGGCGGATGATATGACCAACTGACTCTAGTCGACTTGCACCCACTACATAGAATACTAATATATGAATTAGGCTTCACTTTAATATCTTAATAACCTATCTTTATCTTTAGTATGTTTATTTTCTCTTTAGTTTATTTTATGTCTTGGTTACTATTTACTCTATTCACTAATACCCTTTTTAGTACTTACCTTAGTTTGCCAGACCAACAGCTCTTGGGACGACACTCGGATTTATCTAAAGGCATACTACACATGACCGGGTACACTGCCCGTTAGTATGTGTTAATCCTTATAATTAGAAATTTATAAGTGTAAAATAGGATGAAAATAACGCATCAAGTTTTTAGCGCCGTTGCCAAGGAGCAGTTTATTTAGGCAAGTTAAGGCATGTTTCAATTTCTACATTAAAAGATCAAAACAAGCATTGACGATCTACATACGAGTTTTGACCTCGTTACGAAATCCAGGTACACAAATTTACATTTGTCATTAAATTTTAACCAAACTACGGCATAGCAGCTAGCTGAACTACGCCGTAGCAATACTATATTGACACTGCAATTTTAAACTAACTACGGCGTAGCCACTAAACGAACTACGCCGTAGCAATATTTTATAATTAAAATTTATAGCCTAAATTTGAACTAACTATGGCGTAGCTACTTCTAAGAGCTACGACGTAGCTGCCTGAGGGTATATATATATATACGGGTTTGAATAACACATTCACTTTTGCAACCCATTCTTCACAAACACACGACCCTCTGTCAATTTTTTTTCCAAGAAACTTGTTCATTCCATCTCCTTTGCATCATCAATGGCAGGTAAACAAACACCCCCAACTTCTTGTCTTGACCTTTCTTATAATTTATCTACAATTTTTAGGGTTTGTTCTTGCTAGCATTAGATGAGTGGGATTTAAACGCGATTAGGGCTAGGTTATAACCTATTGATTGATGTTTTAAACATATGAATGAGTATGGTTTAAGTTTGCTCGATTAAAATTAATTAACATAATTAGGGTTAGGTTTAAATTGCTACTAGTCGATGTAATTGAACTTACCCCGCCAACTATTCGAGTGGGAAACTTAAGTTTGAAACTTTTGGATGAATTTTTATGGTTACGGCGTAGCAATTTAATCATTGCCCCATAACAATTTTAGGAAGCGACAGCAGAGTAGTCGCTACGACGTAGCTAGTCATAGCGCTACGCCGTAGCGCTTAATTGTTCCCAAAACCTAATTAGTTGACTACGGAGTAGCTAGTTATTGAACTACGCTGTGGGTCATAATTTTAAACAGAACTACTATATTCATAACTACGGCGTAGCTAGTGATAGCCTACGCCGTAGTTTCAGTTTTAACATGACACCTGAAGACAACTACGTCGTAGCTAGTAAGAGCGCTACACCGTAGCTATCATAAAAATCAGCTACGACGTAGCTATTAACAAAGTTGCGCCGTAAACCTCATTACTCTTGTCTTTCTAACTTTCTTATTTTCAGGAAACAATAACAACGGGCCTTCTCAATGGCTCAAGTTCTTGGACTATGATCCGGCTGACAGAAAGATTTACAGAGATGAACTCCGTGAACTAAGGAGTAAAACAATTGAGGTCCCGGAAGCTCTTGATAAAGACGCTCTCAACAACATTAGTGAGGGAGATATCACAGCCGAGTTGGAAAAATTGTGTGACATAGTGTTCAAGTGCCCAAGTGGAAGTTTTACATTCAGGGCTTGGATGAACATATTTACTATTAATGAACCAGTCGTCCAAGAATATGTTTGGGAATTCTTGGCCTCAGTTGATTTTGATGAAGAAGTGACAAGTATGACGGAGAATTGTTTGTTTTTCCAACTTGGTGGAGTTAGGAGAGAGATGACTATGAGGCAAATCATCTCTGCTATGGGACTTTATTCTAGAAGGACATTAGACTCTCCCACTTTTCAAGAATACCACAAACTTTGTTTAAGAGAGAGACCACATGACTATAATCCTACAACCTACTATCAACAAATTTCAGGGTTAGCAGATTACAAGTCCAGGAGTCCGCCTTCCTACAAAACCATCATGGACCCCCTCCATCATCTCCTGCACCGACTCTTGGTTGTATCAGTTCGTGCCAGGCATTCGGCACGAGAAAAAGTGATGGTTGAAGATCTGTTCTTAATGCAAAGTATGGAAGGAGAGAATTTTGTTGATATTTCGTGGTATTTGGCTAAGTTTATGACCGGGAGAGCTAAGGGAGGTAAACAAGGGAATATGATTCCGGGGGCCACTTCATTGCGAGATTAGCTAGGAATTTTGGGTTGATGTCACAAGCAGCTTTGGCCAAGGTTAATCAGGCAATCGAGACATCTTTAATCGGGATTGGCAAGTTGGACGAGTTTGGCATCATCACCTACAACCCTTTGAATGAACCCGTATTGAGGCCAGTTATGAGAAGAGCAAGTGGTGAAGGTAGTTCCAGAGTTAGTATTAACCAAACTGCGGCCGAGGAGCGCGTGTGACCCACGATGACAGTGATGGAAAAAATGAACGTCTTGAACGGACGCATGGGGATTATGGAGTTAAGCATGACCAACTTTAGCAAAGACATGGACGAGATGACGGCAGTGATCGCAGGAATGAGTGAATAGTTTGATAGTTTTTGTACTGACTTTAGAAACTTTCAGGTACAACAAACCAAATACTATCAATGGAACGCCGATCGTACCAGTCAGATGCTCACACATATGCATTTGAGCCACCCTCGTTGGAATGGGCCAGATTATGTGGATCGGTCCAACATGCCTGATATGGGAGTCCAGCACGGTGTCAGCTTCATGCATCCTGGTACCTCGTCTTCAGCCCCTCAAGATGGTCATGACCCCACCACTCGGTTTGATACACCTATGGAGGGAGATCGAGATCAAGAATGATCACTCTTAGCCCATACAAACTTATCCATCATTATCTTTGAAACAATTTACTATTTTAGGGTCTGTAATAACTTCGCTAGAACATGACTTGCTACTAATATTTACATTTTGGTATTAGATATGATAGCATGCAGGTTTTTAGCTTGGATATTCAGATTGCAGACTGTTGCTATGGCGTAGCAGGTCTTTGACCTACGCCGTAGCAACCATAAAGAAACTAATGGACATTCTGTCCAGATTTTGGAGCTACGGCGTAGCAGGGTCCATAGACCTACGCCGTAGCTAGCGCCAAAATTTTGCGTACTTATTTAGAGAACTTCCGAGAGCGCGAGCGTGTGAGGGGAGTTTTTCTTTTTCATTTCTATTCTATTTTTCTATTTTTATTTTGTTCAAAAGGGACTTTGCACAAACTAAGTGGGGGGGATAGGAAATAGAATACGAAATTATCACTTAAATTAATACTTGTCCTCATTTTTCTAGCTTTACAAAACGCAAGTGCAAATTATAAATTATGCCATTTTTAAAATTTTGACATATAATTTTACATAACTAGAATAAACTAACCCCGAGCACACAATAACCCTTGATAACATGGTGAGGTTTAGCCTATTCATTTTCACACATTTTACCACAAATCCACCAAATATTGAGTGTGTCGGTAGTAGCGTAGACTTTAGAACTTGGCTTTTACATCATTTCGAGACCATAAACGAGTAATGTGTTTTTATAATACGTTTGGAAGAAACCTTTTGAGAAAACAATTTTTTTAAGATTTTCAACCATAACTATACATACTTAAACCCTTCAATTAGTCACATCAACTTTTCGATCTATTACCCTTGTTTGCACTCACTTTTAGTGCAAAATACCCTCAGATACACCTTATTACATTTCCTCCATTCCTTACCATATTATCCCATTACACTTTTACAATTTTGTAATCTTATGTTTTTGGTAGAGAAATCTCCGTTGCCTGAATGTCATAAAATGCCTAAGTTCAAGAATCAAGAAAGACAAGTATGCTCGAAGACCCCTAAATGTTCTCCACCTAAGTTAATCTCAAGTGGGGGGATTATGTTATCAGTCCATCGTTAAAAAAAATGTGAATTTCAGTATGTAGAGTAGAAAAATAAAGCGTGCAAATTATAAGCACCAAATAAGATAGCTTATCATGGAAGGCATAGCTCTCTTTACCGGAAGAATTGTTGGAAGAAAAACTGTATCACTTGTCACTAACAAGAGACTACACTTCGGAAGATTGGCATTTTCTGGCAAAAGGGCAATCGGTGACAACTCGGTTGAAAGATAAGATTACTTTTTCCTCTTTATGCTTACAATAGTCAACATCATAACCTACCCTTTTTAGTTGTGAAGTATTCTTAGGTGAGGGATTCGAGCAGTCAGTGGTGTCTTGCCCGACATTCCGGTCATGTATTATTGCCTTTGTTGCCCTTGCCGTAGTATATTAGTAACGACTTTAGACCCTTAACCTTACGATTATCTATACAATATTATTTTCAAAAACTGTTTCAACCTTAGCTCTAGTGGTGGAGTTTTGTGTAAATGCCAAGCTTATGATAGAATACCTGCTATGACTGAGCGTTTATGAGAGCACCTCAAAATTTAACACTTAGATTAGGGAGCGTATGAGTGAATTTCTTCCCTTCTTTTCGTGAGGTGTTCAACTTAACTTTATTTCTAGCAGTTTTATTAATTCAAATTTGTATCTTCTAAGTAATGAAGAGGATGCTCTTTTAATTATTAATACGGTCTACTTGAGGACAAGTAGAGTTTCAGTGGGGGGATATTTGATAACATCAAATTTACCCCCAATCTAAGTGTTAATTTCCCCCTTAAAATGCCCATCTTTTCTACTTATATGAAGAATATATACTCTTATTTCTTCCTATTTTGGTTTCAGGGTAAACATGAGCAAAAGAACGTTATTGATGATTTATTGACTAAAAGTGGGAATTAAGCTTAAAGTTACATTGAAGACACAAACACGGCGGTCTAGTTAAGTGATGATACTACACCGTTAGAAGATTTACCCCATTCAGTGAAGACTACGCCGTAGCAAGCCACTAAGCTACGGCGTAACAGAGATTACCAAAGAATACGCCGTAGTTAGTGATTGGACTACGGCGTAATGTTGATGATATGAGCCTTACGCCCGTAGTTAGTAATAGGACTACGGCGTAAGAAAGATTCTATAAAGGTTACGCCCGTAGCTAATAATTGGACTACGGCGTAAGAAAGATTTTATGAAGACTACGCCCGTAACAAGTGATGGAGTTACGGCGTAGTGATTATTACAAAGGTTACGGCGTAGTCATACCATACGACTACGCCGTAGCAAAGACGAGCCCTATAAATACCAAGGGAATTTTCGTCCACAATTTGTCAAGTTCCTCTCCCCCAAACCTGCACTAGGGTTTGGGGAAAATGACCCAGAAGAAGAATGAAGACCACGAAGGCTAGAGAGATGGTGTGCAATTAGACTAGGAACCACCTAGTCTAACACATGTTCGAATTCTATTTTGTTTCGCAATTTTATAAATTCTCTTTATTAAGATTTGGTTTTAGTTATTTATTCATATTCATCTTTGTAGACGTTATCTTAGCTTGTTCATTATTCTATCGTTTCGGTAATATGTAAGCTTGGTTGAATCTATTCAGTCTAGGTAAATCAACCCTAGGACCCTAGACTGGTAGGTTGTGGGGATTGTTAAGAATCGGTCACAGTACTACCTTTCCTTATGTGCGAATTAACCCTAGGACCACCTACCAACCGGATGTATTTAAGAAGCTAGAGGGAATCTAAGATCTGACCGTGTCGAGTTCCACTAGAACAAGTCTATTAAACATGGCACTTAATGACTCTTGTATCTTAACCGATGAACACTTGGCTTTACAATAGTCGAGAATAGGATGAGATGCAAGATAGGGCGGATGATATGACCAACTGACTCTTGTCGACTTGCACCCACTACATAGAACACTAATATATGAATTAGGCTTCATCTTAATATCTTAATAACCTATCTTTAACTTTAGTATCTTTATTTTCTCTTTTTTTTTTATTTTATGTCTTGGTTACTATTTACTCTATTCACTAATACCCTGTTTAGTACTTACCTTAGTTTGCCAGACCAACAGCTCTTGAGACGACACTCGGATTTATCAAAAGGCATACTACACATGACCGGGTACACTGCCCGTTAGTATGTGTTAATCCTTATAATTTGAAATTTATAAATGTAAAACAGGATGAAAATAACGCATCAGAATAAACACTTGGGATTGAAATGACAAGTATGTTTGGTGTTACTCCTCACTAAACTTAAGCTATGCTTAAGTAGCAACAAAAGACCCACTAAGCTATCTTAGGGATGGTTGCTATTTGGAGAGAGTAAAGATTAGTTTGTGAATGTCTAAGTATTAAGTGCACAAACTCCACAACCTTTGCTCTCTCTTATGACTTCTATTTATACACAAGTATATTACAACTGTTATGATAAAGACAAAGATTACATCAGCCTAGTTGAGACAAAATGCTTGCGTATTTTGTCTCTGTTACATAAGTCTATTTTGGGCAAAGGACAATAATGCTTACTGAGGTTCAGATATGACACCATCCTGAACTCAAACCATTTAGGGAAAGTTTGACTTTACAAGGATACTGCCACTTTTGCAACTTCAAACGTTTCCCGCCTTGTCCCGCCCATTCTTCAGGCTTCATGTCTTTATCTTCAGTCTTTAACTTTTGTTGCTTCAGTGAGGAGGAACTTGCGCTTCAGTGAGCTATTGTCATCACACACTGAATCCATCACCTTCTTCTTTGGCTTAGTTGACTCACCGAGAATCCGCCTCACTGAATGGAAAACCTTTCTTCTTAGACTTCTCCCAAGCATCCTAAAGATGACTCACTGAGTGACTGTTCACTCAGTGATTTGATTGCGTTGAAGGTTGTCAAACACTTAGGTTATTTTATGTTCAAATCCTGGTTTAAGGGAGTTTGGGAATTCAGTGACCCAACAAAAATGCTTTTAACTCTGATAATAAAAAGTTTGTTAATACTGGGAATAATAATAATGGGAACAGGGTGCCTAATCTAAACTTACTTTGTACTCATTGTGGTAAAATTGGTCACACTGCTGATAGATGTTTTGATCTTAATGGATACCCTCCTGGTTATAACAAAAATCCTGGTAAAAAACAAACTAATTTCAAGTCTTCTTATAATGCTAATTCTAGTTCTACATCTGTTGAAAATGGTTTTTCTATGACTTTTACAAATGTGCAGATGATGAAATTAATGAGTCTTATCAATGATATGCCTTCTAGCAGTATGCAAGCCAATATGGCAGGGAAACCAAGTTTTATGAATAATAATGTTTTCTTCAATATAAAATTTCATAAGTTCTATAATAACAATATTGCTTTATGTAAAGTCAGTATTGGATGGATTATTGATTCAGGGGCAAACCAACACATGACTACTAATACTCTTAATATGTTTAGCATTGTTGATATTTCTGGTTTAAATCTTACTGTGGGTCATCCTAATGGTACCTTGCTAAAATCAAATATATTGGTAATCTAAAACTTTCTGATAAAGTCATTTTATATGATGTGTTGGTAGTTCCTGAATACTGTGCTAGTCTCTTATCTGTGCATAAACTTATCAAGGAGAGTAGAATGTTTGTTGGTTTTGATGAATCAAAATGTTACATTCAGGATTTGATTCAAAACAAAATCATGGGGACTGGTACTGAAAATTGTGGCCTCTATTTGTTTGATACACCCTCTCCTATTATTTCTAAACATCAAACAATAGGTAATGTGTCTGTTACTTGTTATGTCTCTAAGTCCTTGTGGCTTAACAGACTTGGTCATCCCTCTGACCAAGCTGTTGACATGCTACAATCTGATCTTAAGTTCACTAAAGGGTCTCATGTGTCTCCTTTTGACATCTGTCACAAGGCTAAACAGACCAGGGAACCCTTCCCTCTTAGTGATCATAGAGTTCTGCTTTTGGTGATCTTGTTCATATAGACCTTTGGGGTCCTTCCAAGGTCACTAGTAGAGAAGGATTTAGATACTTTCTGACCATTGTTGATGATTTTACCAGGGCTGTTTGGATATATCTTGTTAAAATTAAAGATGAGGTTTATAACTTGTTTATTAATTTTGTTAATCTGATTCTCAATCAATTTAAATGTGGTATTAAAACTGTGAGATCAGAAAATGGCACTGAATTTGTTAATAATAAAATGAGTAATCTGTTTAGCAGCCTTGGCATTATTCATCAAGCTACTTGTGCTTATACTCCTCAGCAAAATGGAATTGCTGAGAGAAAGCATAGGCATTTATTAAATGTTGCTAGAAGTTTGTTGTTTCAAAGTGGTATTCCTTTGAGTATGTGGCCTGAATGTATTTTAACTGCTGCCTATCTAATTAACAGGTTGCCATCTTCTGTTCTGAGTGGAAAATCTCCTTTTGAGCTTGTGTATGGTCAAAAACCAAAACTTTCTCATATGAGATGCTTTGGTTGTTTGTGTTTCTCTTCTATTCTTAATAATTCTGATAAATTTTCTTCTAGGTCTGAAAAATGTGTTCTCATTGGTTTTTCTACAACAAAAAAGGCTTATAAGGTTTATAGTCTTGAATCTAAAATTATTTCTTATTCTAGAGATGTTCGATTTTATGAAACTATTTTTCCCTTTAAAATGAACACTAAGCTTCAAACTGATAAGATTCATGACTCATCCACGCACACAACAATACAAACATAGAGGTGAGATCCTCATAACGAGTTTCTTACAGGATGATTGCTTGTGGAACCATAGGGATTGGTCTCAATTCCTTTTTTAAAACCTTAATTTTGAAACCCTAAATTTAAATCCCTAATATTTCATTCTTTGTTTCTCCATTTTTAAAATTATCTATTTTTTTCATTTTTTCATTTTCTATGGGCGATTCTGTTTGGCAGGAGGTAAATCGTAAACATAGGAGATCGGTGTTTGAAAGATTAAACATCCCCCAAAGTATGAAGTCTAACAGGGAGGATTTGGCAAAGATTTCTTTAACCTTGTATGTCTCAAATTTTCCTTCCCACCTTACAGTTCGTGAACTTTGGAATATATATGGTAAGAAGGGGACTCTTGTGGATGTTTTTATTGCTAATCATAAGAACAAATGGGGGCAGATGTTTGCGTTTTGTCGTTTCATTAAGGTGTCTAATCAGGATACTCTAATTGACTCTCTGTCTAATATTTGGATTGGGAAATTACGATTGCATGCCAACGTGGCTAGATTTGAAAGGAATGAGACGCTGAAACCCTTTCGTGCTGGCAAAACGGTAAGTAACTCTACTTCTGGTTATTATCGTCACAATGGAAATTCAAAAAGTGATAAGGTGTCTGGTAGTGATGGAGTTAAGGCTGTTAATTTTGCTATGGAACCAAGTGTTCGAGATGATTCTATGCCTAAATCATTTGTCAATATGGTGAGAGGGAACTGTGGAGATAGGAAGGAATGCGACAGAGAGCATGTGGGTGAAAGTCCAGAAATTGTAATTTCACAGGAAGGAGATTCTACATTGGAATTGGCTTTAGTGGAATTTTTTAAGGATTTTACATCAATAGCAAACTCTAAAATAATTTGTAGTAATGAAGGCTTTCAAGGCCTGGGAATTAAATACTTAGGTGGTTTATGGGTTATGTTTGAATTTGATGATAAGGAGGTTAGAGACAAATTCCTCATTCATGATGGAATTTTGTCATGGTTCTCCACGTTGAAGGTTTGGAATGAAGAATTTGTGATTGATGATAGATTAATATGACTCGAGGTTGAAGGCGTTCCTATAAGAGCATGGTGCAATGATAATTTCCAAAAGATTTGTAGCAGGTGGGGAGAGGTATTGTCTATTGATGATACAGACAATACGAATAGATTGAGCATTCGCTTGTGTATTAAATCCTCACATGCTTCATTGATTTTTGCATCCACAATTGTCTTATTCAAAGGGGTGTCTCATATTATTCGGGTGAGAGAGTTATGTAGTTGGACACCAACTTTTGCCTTGGATGATAAAGATAATGAGGAGGAAGGATCGGTAGGAACACATAAGAATGATGATGAAGGAGATAATTTGGAAGATTGTGAGGAGGAATCAGTGGGGGACGTTTTTATTAATGAAAATGAAGGTGAAAAACAGAATAAAGAAGATGAGTATCAGGATCATATAGTGACCCGTTTGATTTGGCGTCTCTTATTGCTAAAAGGATTGCTTTGAGAAACGATACGAAAGGTTCGATGACACCAAAATACCCACCAGGTTTCACTCAAACTGAAGAGGGTCATCAAATACATGATTTAAATGATGTGAGTAAACCTTTAGAACAAGAAATTGGAGGTGATATTCAGACGCAACACGATGTGGTTTCCATATAATCATCACAAACGAACAATAAAAATTGCCAAAGAAATATGTGGGAATTTCTATACTTAAACAAATGAAAGATACCATTAATGTTGGCATGGCTCTTGTGTATAACATGGAGGGATGTCAAGATACTCTTAAAAAAAATTATTGCGGATATGGGTGATGAAATAATGGATAAATGAATACGCTTTCCATTAACGTGCAAGGTTTCGGTGATTCTAGTAAAAGGAGATGGGTTAAAGAGTTATGGCATTCTCATAACATTAATTTTTTAGCCTTGCAGGAGACTAAAATGGTTCGTGTAGATATGTGGACGTTACGACAGATGTGAGGGAATTCTCAATTCGATTTCGCTTCATTCTCTTCTAGGGGCAGATCGGGAGGTATTTTATGTATCTGGAATAATGTGATGTTTAAAAAACAAAGATTCATAAGTGTTGATAATTATGTGGCTGTTCAAGGTTGTTGGCTACCCAATGATATAGCTGTTATGTTCATAGCTGTCTATGCTCCTCAAAGTATGTTGGGGAAATCTGAATTATGGGCTTCATTGTCTAGATTAATTGCAAGTTGGGAGGGTAAAGGCATTGTCATGGGAGATTTTAATGAGGTCCGAGAAGCTGGTGAAAGGTATGGGTCGGTTTTCCATGAGAGGCAAGCGGACGCGTTTAACCTGTTCATTGATAACCTGTACCTCATTGACGTTCCTTTGGGTGGATTTCGCTTTACTTGGACGGATAAGTGGGCTTCGAAGATGAGTAAACTTGATCGTTTTTTTGTTAATGATCGTGTCTACGATGTGTTTCCTCACATTGTAGGAACTGTATTGGAGAAAGGTGTTCCTGATCATCGTCCTATTTTGCTTAAAGAATCGGTGGTTGATTACGGGCCTACTCCTTTCCGTTTTTTTCATTCGTGGCTAGATGACGAAGGCTTCCACAATCTAGTTAATGATAGCTGGAAGAATTATGATAGTATGGAAAGCAATGGCATGGTCGCGTTTAAGAAGAAATTGCAAAATCTCAAACAAGTTATTATAAATTGGAATGCCAGTAAGAAGTCGACTGATAATCAGTTGAGGAAAGAACATCAATCTAAGTTGTCTTTAATTGATAATAAGGTGGACCAAGGTATTGCCACTTCAGATGATTTAAATGCTCGGGTATCTTCTATTAAAATTCTGAGCGATATTGATAAAAAAGAGGCTACTGACTTAGCTCAAAAAGCCAAGATTAAGTGGTCCATAGAGGGAGATGAAAATACTAGTTTTTTCCACGGTGTGTTAAAGAAAAAGCGGCGTCAAATTGCTATCAAAGGTGTCCTTAAAAATGGCGACTGGATTGAAGAACCGGGAGAGGTAAAAGCTGAATTTTATGATCATTTTTCTAACAGGTTCACTTATAAACGTGGCTCTCATCCATGCATTGGCGACCTGTCATTTAACCACCTTCCCCCGAGCAAAGAGATTCTTTGGAGTGTGATTTTTCGAATGAGGAGATAAAGAGGGCTGTTTGGGGTTGTGCAGATGATCGTGCCCAAGGTCCGGATGGATTTACTTTTAAATTCTTTAAAACGTTTTGGGACACTATACAACCTGATGTTGTGAGATTTGTTTGTGACTTCTTTCAATTGGGGTATTTTCCAAAAGGATGTAACTCTTCTTTTATTGCTTTGATTCCCAAAGTAGGAGATGCTAAATTTGTCTCGGCATTTAGACCAATTTGCCTAATAGGCTGCCAATACAAGATCATTGGTAAGTTATTAGCGAATAGACTTAGCAGGGTCATTGGGAGCTGTGTTTGTGTGGAGCAAACTGCTTTTATTAAAGGAAGAAACTTGACGGTCCTTTAATCATGAACGAGTGTATGGCTTGGTATCGCAAGACGAAAAAAGAGCTTATTGTCTTTGATAACGCTCTAATTATACATATTTATTCCATCAATTATATATCATTTATCTATTATATTATATAGAATATTATGTTATTTGTGTAGAATTGGTACTAATCTGGTTGCAGGATAGAACGAGAGAAGAAAGTTAGAAATACCACTAAAAAGACGATAAAATGACAAATATAAGAAATGAGGGACTTGAAATGAAAATATACAAGTATGAAAGACCCAAGTACACCGGTCTTAGGACTGTGTGCGGCGTACTTGCTTGGCGGGTAAATGAAATTGAATATATGCGAAGTACGACGTACTTTCTACAAAGTGCGGCGTACTTGCCTTGACAGTTACAAAACAGAGTTATTGTTTGCGTTCATTGTGAGGCCGATCACTTGTCCTCATTTACTGAATATTGGAGTTGAATTAGCTCAAGATGAGCCTATAAAAGCAAAAGTATGAAGCAGAGAAAAAGAGGCAACACCAAAGAGAAGTAGGGAAAGTATACGAAGTGAGATTGGTGAACTCCTACCAAGTTCACCATATCGGGGTCAAGGTTGTGATTCTACTGCTGTGACAGAGTGTAGGAGAACGAGCCTAAAGAGCTATCTCTGTGAAGCTTTGAGCGTTCATCTTTCTTGGAAGAAGATCTAACCATGTTACCTCACTATCCACACCAAACGAATCAGGGGAGTATTTGTTTCATTCTTTCATTTTCATTACTTTTACATCTTTTATGTGAACATTGGGGACAATGTTCGGTTAAAGTGTAAGGGGGGGGGGGTAAATCAAGACACCTTAGAGAATGCAATTGCACTTGATTTTTGTTTGTTTGATAGTAAATTTGTAATGAAACCGAGAGAAATATTTGTTAGGGCAATTTTAGCGCCAATTTAAAATTTTTTACAACATTTAGAAGTGAAACTTTGGTCCTAATAAGCGTCTCATGGATAGGAAATTATATGACTAGCACAAAAAAACCGTACCACTAAAAAATTTTCCACCCCAAATATGTGAGGTTCGCCCCTAGAATTGGTAGGAAAAGCATTTATGCTATGATGTGTGTACCGGTAGCACTTAGATTCTAGAACTTGTGTTAGGAGCATCTCAAATCCACAAGTGAGACTACATTCGTGTAGTTAGATCTACTACATGATAAGAGGCATTAGGATTAACCCCTTGTTTTACACCCGTGTTTTTGTTATAATTACGTTGGCTACATTGGTCAAGTAATTCTCCCATACCCTTTGCGTTGTAACGATACCCCTAGTACACCCCTCAGAGCCTATCTTTTCGTTTCGACCTTTGAGCATCTTACTCAAAGTGAGAATTTGTTACACCCCACTTAAATGTACACCCAAATCGCCTTAGCCCACCTTTTATGCAATCATGTTTAGTGCATTATTGTGACAACATTTGTGTTAAACCCTTTGTTAATTATCTAATTGATTACATGGTTGCTAAGTCGAGTCATATCTTGTACATATTGTTTTGGGACGATTGGGACGCATGGGTAAAGTACTAGTGTAATGGAGTAATGGGGAAGAACATCATTATTATCCCCATATGTGCTAAATATTTTAAAAAGTACTCCAAGTGTTTCGATTATCTTAATTCGAGTCATTAGATTAGTTATTTGTAAAGTATGTAAAAGTTTAAGTGTAAGGGGAGAACCGAGGCCCCTATGATGTATTATTTTGGATGGCAGGGCAAGAGTGTATGCAAAAAAAATAAAAAAATAAAAAAAATAAAAATAAATAAAATAAAAATAAAAATCGAAAAAATCGAAAAAATCAAGAAAAATACAAAAAAAATGAGAAAAAGAGAAGTAGAAAAAACATATGGACTACCATCCCGTTTCTTTTTATGTTTGTTTATGTTTTTGTTATTCCGTTTTTAGCTTAGGTTGAGTCGAGTCTTGGCTTAGCAACATTATATAGTACATGTATTTGATCATGATAATTAACTTGCCACCAGTAAAATACCCTTTATTCCAACCAAACCGTGTTTATCATATCCCTACACCTTACATTACAACCCTTTGGAAAGCCCTCTTTGATAGTTTATCTTAGGTGCTTACGCCTAGTGGAGGAGTAATTGATCCTCTCCCAAGCCTATGGTAATCTATTTGCTATGACAGGTAGTGAGTGATTTTATTCCATTTCAAATGTAGTTGTATACGTTTATAACACCCGAGAGATGAGAGTATCCAAACACTATTTGTGAGGTGCTAGTGTATGATTTCCGTGCTTATTATGATTAGGGTCGAGTAACTGTTTGTTGTAATTACTTTTAAACTAGTGTTAAATGACCCCTAACTCATATTTTGATTGGAATAAAAGCCTATTTGCTTGAGGACAAGCAAATCTCAAGTGTAAGGGTATTTGATGAGGTGAAAAGTGTACCCATTTTAGGGGGTCATTTAAGCCCTAATTCGTGATAATATGATCAAATATTGCCTTAAATCGTTCCTTTTGTCATTTTAGGTACTTTTGAGAAGAATTCTGGAAAACACATCATTTTAGACGTTTTTGGAGCATAAAGTGAAGAAAACGACAAAGTCTCAAAAGAATGCTGGAAATCCTTCCTGACGGCGTCAGAGTCACAAGGTGATGCCGTCAGCCAACCAAGACAAATGAGTGGATTCTGACTATACGTGACGCCCTAAGAAAACAATGTGAAAATAACACCTGACGGCGTCAGGTGTTATGGATCCTAGGCCGTCAGGTGTTAAGTTAAAGAGAGACGGCCCAGATCAGTTTTGTACATGACGGTGTCAGAGATGGATCTAGGTGATCCGAGAACCCTAATGGCGGTGAGCTGACGGCGTCAGAGCCTATAACCTGACGCCGTCAGAATGTATTTTCTATATATACTTTTCTATTTTTCATTAATTAGTGTGCAACTTTTTGGGAACAAACCGTAGACGATTTTATAAGCTTTTTAAATGGTTTTTCACCCTTGATTCTTCCATGTTCAATTAAAGATAAGTCTCCCTTCAAATTAATCAATATGTCTATGTGTTGGTTAATTATATCTTATGCTTGTCTTTCAATTAACATGCTAGGCTAGATTTATCTTGTGTTTGCTTAGATCTAATGAAACCTAACTATTGATTATTGGTTGTTGGTGTGTTATTAATTGTATTGGATGATTGTTTATCGATGTTAGGCTTAAGAAAACTGGCTAACCTCCTATACGGTAACTTGCTTGAACGTCTTAAGAAACATGAACCAATGCGTACTAGGTTATTATGGTTGTATTTAATGCATGAGCGAATTCTAATGATCCCATGTTAGGAGCTTCTTAGCCGGCTCGACATAGGAGTGAAGTAGGAGCTTATAGAGTTGGGGAAGTACGTACGCCACCCCACGAATGGTATTAAGGAATACACCCGTCATCCACGCAATTAATACACACTAACCAACCGGTAAAAGATAGTTAGGGAGTAAGGAAATCTAAGTAAACACACTTGTCTCCATATAAGTTTCACAACCACTTAGTTTTAGTTATTTTATTTTATTTGCAATAGTAGTTTTTGGGTTAGTTGGCTAGCAACTAATTCCGCCCACTCCTTCAAACCCGAGATTTTACTTGCTTTCATAAAATAAAAAAAATACAAAAATAATCTTCCCTCACCCTTATACCTAATTAGAGTAGCTTTTCATACCTAACGAACACTATTCCCTATGGAGAACGATCAATCCCCCGTACTTACCACTACACTATACTACATCGGTCAGGTACACTGCCTGGTGGGGTTGTAAGCCTCTTGAGATCCCTCGAGAGGTAAAACCTGTTGTAAGGTTGCAAAACCACGCACATCAATAACCATGCATCTCTTGCTTATATATCTTGTTCATGATTGCTTGCTCATCGTTTACATGCTACTTCTATGTTTCTTAGCCTAAATAAACATAGCTTTTAATCTTATAAAACAATTAATCTAAATTGCTAGTCTTTGGATAAGTGATAATCTAGGGACTTTACTTTAACACAATTGCTAACTTGGCTTTTCTACAATCTCTTGGGACGACATGGTCTTACCTAAACCTTTACTATAAACGGGGGTTATACTTTACCCATGTGTTTTATAAATTAAGGAAAATGGTGAAATTAGTATTATAAATTTAAAGCTTTTTAAACACATCAAAGTTTTTGGCGCTGCTGCCGGGGATTGGCATTGATAAAATCGAGTTAGTTAAGTGTTTTGAGACTTTTCACAAACATAGCCGTACAGTTTTCTGGCAAACTGAATCAATTTTTACTTTCTGAGACTGAGTGTACGCCGCACTTCAAAGTTTGTGCGCCGTATAATCTGGAAAAATTTCAACTACGCCGGTTTTACTTTCCAAACCGCCGTACATTCTGTAAAAATTCGCAATGTTCACTGAGACAAAACCAAACCAAAACAAAAACTTTTTAATGCTTAAATTCAAGGCTGAGAACATGAGAATTGCTTTTTATGTGCCTTTGGTATTTGGATTGATGCATTTGTTAATATGTTATGATTCATTGAAAATACTAAAATATTTTCTTATTTGGTTAATTAGACATTTTCTTGTTTTTGATTGTTTATGCATGATAATAATCTGGATTATAAGGTTAAACGTAATTCTGAGATATTCTAAAAACTACAAAGGAGTTGAAACTAAAAACAGAGGAAGTACGCCACACTTGTTTTCAAGTACGTTGGTCTTTCCTGGGAAATTTCAAAAAATTAAAACAGAATTACGCCGCACTTGTTATCAAGTACGTCGCACTTTTATGACCAGAAGTTCACAGAAGACTTTTATATTGTTCATAATGATCAAACCAATTCATCTTTTGATTTCTGAATGTTTACTGATGTTATTGGAGTCCAAAATATCATTTAGTTTTGATTGTACTAACATACTAATGGTTTATTTGATGTTATGTTGTCAAATGTTAGAAATGGACCCAAACTCGAGTATTGGATGAATGTGCTTAGATAAGGGAAATTCTCATGCTGAGAATGATCAAGTTCAAAGTGAAGGTAATTGGGATGGAGAAGGCACCTGGGACACAGCAGAAAGTGGAAAACGAAAGGAGGTGAAGGCTTATACTTTCTTTAGAATGGAGAAGGAAGATGGAACTTGGGATAGGTACATGACACCTTGTTATGTGGAAGGTGTGAATGCTTTTGATGGGGTTACTGATTTGGATTGTGATAAAAACTATGTTTCTCAAGAGGTGGTGATTGAAAAGAAATGAAAGTACACTAAGTTAGCTAATGGGGACAAAAAGCTTGATAAGAAATTGTTAGTGAATTTAGAAGGAGAAATTTATGTGGTTGAATTTTATGTGAATCCGGAAGAGGATGATGTTGAACCTACTGTGATACTTGGTAGAGATTTTCTTAGGCAAGCTAAAGCTATTGTGAACCTACAACTTGGCCTAATAACCCTTTGGCCCGAACCACCTGTGTATGATTCGGAGGATGAAGAGCTAGATGCTTTGCTAGCGAATTTCTTAGTTGAAGAACTTTCACCACTTTCACCAAACCCCAATGATTTCCCAAACTATGTGTGCAACATGGGAAAAAGCTCTAGAAACAAAAACAAACAACAAAAAACCTAACAAATGACCTATGATGATGAAGGTCCATCACTAACCATAAACCGTGCAAAAACACAAAAAGAATTTACTAGAGAAGAGTTTGAAAAAGATGTGCTAGAAAGGGTGATATTACTAAATGAAAAAAGACCCGTTATTGAAACTTTGANACATGGGAAAAAGCTCTAGAAACAAAAACAAACAACAAAAAACCTAACAAATGACCTATGATGATGAAGGTCCATCACTAACCATAAACCGTGCAAAAACACAAAAAGAATTTACTAGAGAAGAGTTTGAAAAAGATGTGCTAGAAAGGGTGATATTACTAAATGAAAAAAGACCCGTTATTGAAACTTTGAAGAACTTGGACAAGCACAAAATGATGCTTGATAGTGTGTTGATTGATAGGCTTAAACTTGATGGTGAGGTTACTAATGAGGAGGAACATGAGTAGGCTAAAGAAGTGGTTAAAGAGCATAAGGTTGTGAAAGAAGGAGGAGATCCGGGATGTTTTATTTTGCCTATTCGTTTAGAAGGAAAACTCACTTATAATGCATTAGTAGACACCGGATCAAACATTAACATGATGCCATACCGTATCTATGAACTTTTGGAGAGAGGCAAGGCAAGTCCTAAGATTGATAAAGTGAAGTTACTAGACCACTCTAGTCCGGAAACCATGGGACGTTTGCTCAATATTCTTTGCCAAATTGGCACAAACACCATTCTTGCCAATTTCCTACTTTTTGATGTACCCATTGATAGAGATGTACCATTAGTTGTCGGGAGAAGTTTCATGTATACTCTTGGAACTATAATGGACATGAAGAATGATAGGATAAGTGTGTATGGGGGGGGGCATTACAAAATTGTGCCCATGAAAAAGGAGGAAGAAAGTGAGAGTGATGAAGAGGATGATGAATATTCCCCAAGAAGGGATGAGAATGGAAATCCATTTTATGGACCTGTTTATCTGAGCTATATGGAATTTGAAGATGCTATGGATCGTGCTCTTGGTGAGCAAGATTACTTGAACCCGTTTCGTGATGTTTGTGTTTGGAAAAAGTTGGTAGGATTTCTTGGAGCACTGCCCGTTTCTCTAACCAATAATGACTGGACACCTAACTATTCGGGGGGAAATTTGAAAGTTAAAGGAGATAGGAAGTGGCACGTTAACGTTAAAATTGTGGATCCATTTGGAAATACTTTTGAAAGAGGATATAAGACTAAGAAAACAGGAAGGAAGGTTTCTGGAGAATACAAGCTGAGTGATGTTATGTCACCCGGTTATTTCAGAGCTTAGAAAAATCATGGATGACGGATAGGAGTAGCAA
>LBNU01008943.1:0-59497 GCA_014162995.1 Artemisia annua
ACTCTAGACCCCCCAATTCTATAAATCTATTATTTTTTTTCCCATACGTATCTTTTACCTCCTCTACGGGGCTTATTCTTCTTTCCATTTCTGAAATGTAAGGACCGGCTTGGTTATTCTTCTCAATGGTCCGGATAAAAAGCGTATTGTTCTTTTTAATTAGCCATTTGGGAAAGCTTATTTCCATTCGGGTCCCTTCCCTTGGAATTTTAAACACTTTATCCCCAGGGGATGGTTCCATTTTTTATCTTTAGAAGGGGGGGGGGCTCAAAACAAAATGGTTCTCCCAATAACCCACTACTTGAAGTGTAGCAACATTCAAAATACCGGTGGGAATACCCTTTCAAAAACTATCACAAAATAAAATGGTGAAATTAGTGGACGAGTTGCTACCGGGAATACATTGAAGTCCCTGGACTACCCACAAAATTGCTTTATTTAATATTCGGGTATTGCAAACATCCTAAATCCTGTGGCCTCTTTTATTCCAAGTTGTAGGGTGGCTTACTTCATGATGTTTGATGGGGGGGGACTTAAAGGTTCCTAGTTGTTAAGCTTCCCATGGGCATTTGGAAAGGATGCCCAGGTTTGCATGGTTATGTTGGGTAGGGATTGGGTTCCACCCTTTGTTTGATGATGGATACAAGGGGAAGGTGTGGGTCCTCGGGGGCTAAAACATAGTCCCTCAGATATTCCCTTTTCTCATTGGTGGGACCATTGAAGTATCGACCTTCAACTTTCCTCTACGTCATCTACCTCCTTATCTTTTCCCCAAATCCACCCCGTTCGGATTTCACGGGTCCTAAACCTTAGGGGTCACATCTTCCCTTATTTTTCACATCCCTCTTCCCTAGAATGGGGTTAATAGGAACTAACGTGGACAAAATGGACATCCTTGATGATGATGGTTCCTAGGTGGGAAGATTCCGCCAGGTGTGGCGTCCTAGGTCCCTATTTCGAGGTGTCAAACAGACTTGGTTGATGGGAAAAGGGCGTTTCCAAAAAACCCAAGTTGTTTCGAGTTTATTGGGTTCATTTTTCCGCTTTGTGTTGTTGAAAATAGCTTCCCCAATCCTAACGGGAACAACAAGTGGCTTTTGAAAGGATGGCAAAAAGCTAGGTTTTTTTCACCGGTGGCGGTCGGATCGGTGTTTAGAAGATAAAACTATTTCCCCACGCGGGGGAGTTTTTCATCTTTTAACTACCCGAATTGAAACCGTGCTAGGCGGGGTAAACCGACCATTCGGTAAAACCCCGAAAAGAAGCGGGTTACCCCCACAAGTTCGGTTTCCACGGTTATCCTTTTAAAGGGTCTTTAACGGTGGGAAAACGATAAAACATTGATCAAAAAAACGTAAAAGTTTCATTTTATATTAAATAATAATGGGATAACATTAAAGTAATTATTAAAGGTTAATTTCTTACAATAAATTGCTTCCCCAAAAAAGTTAACATGTATTAAACCACATTTAACCAATATATATTCAAACCGTTAATTAAGCTTATTTAACAATAATTAATTTCCATAGATGTTTAAGGGGCAAAACGTTTAAATAGGGGGGAGCAAAAAAAATATATGTTATAAATTAAAGGGAAGTAAGCAATAATAAAAACGATGCTGTAACAATTATTTGAATTATTTAGTAAGAAAATCCTTCATTGGGCATGTTTAAAACCGCGTTCGTCGGGTAAAACCGCGGATATTGCTAAAAATATTAAAAAAAACCCCCGAAATCCATTTAAAGCGTTGGTCGTTCGTTTTTTCGTTTTCGGTTTTCTTCGGTTTCGGGTTTATCGTTTCGGATGAAGCGGTTCGGGGGGCTCGTTTGTTCGGGGTTTTTCTCGGTTTTTTTGAACCCCACCCCCCTACATAAAGCTAAGGAACATTATCCTCGGAAAAACGTTGGAGGGGATTGTCTGTGAGTTGCGTTTTGAGGGGGCACCGCTGTGGGAAAAAAACGTTAGGGGTGGTTGGGAGGTTTGCCCTTTTTGGGTGTTTCCACCTTTAAATTCGGGGTGATGTCCAAGAGGGGGTGTACGGGAATCAACCCGTTATGTGGGTTTGGTCGGGTTTGGGAAGTGACCCAACTTATCTTCCCGCGTCGTCGGTACGCGATGAATATGCGTAGTCTGAAAGCTTGTTCGGGAGTTCTTTGGCCAATTCGCGGGTGTCGTTGGGGACCCATCTATAAACCCAATTCCAAGGAAGAAGTGAATTTTTCACTGGGCTTAGTTTTTAGGGAGGCTTCGGGTAAGGATTTCATTAGGTATAATGACCTTGGTTCTCAGTTCCCATGACTTTACGGTCGAAGTGGCTTGATATGCGAAGGCAGGGATAGCCTGACCGTTGTTTCCAAAACCACGGGGGACGTTGCCAACGTTCGTGTTCAAAAGGAGAGGCAAAGCTTTCGGTCTATGGAGGGTTCCATTGGAAATCCTCCGCACTTTATTCCACGGTAAGCTTTTAACCCACCGGGCCGGGGCCTGGTTCAATGGTGGTCGCTTTTGGGAGGGGGTGCGTGGGTTTCCCCATAGAAATATTTGGGACTTGGAAAGGGCAAGTTTTATGCCCAGGATAGGAACTTTTGGGAAAGTATCCTTTGAATCGGTGCCTTCCATCCTCAATAAAAAAAGGAGAGTTTGTCGCCTTGAGGTTGTTAACATTCAAAAGAATGTCGGCTTCCTAAGTTGGCTAGTTCTCCCCGTGAGGGAAATTGGGGGGCAATGGGAAGAGATGTTAGTCCCCAAGTGGGATGGATTTTTCCCTTGGCGGTTAACGCTCAAGGCCATGGAACTAGGGGGCTTGGTTTCCAACGTAAGAAAAGAGGAAATTGGATAGGCGGTAGTCGGGTGGTCTCCTCGGGTTGTCAACACTAAAGGGGTCTTATGGAAACTTGACGATTTGAAGGAAAATCACTTAAAGTTTGATTGGGTCTCGGAACGGGAAGGGCCCATGAATGCGGCCAATCCGCTTTGCACCACCGAATTTGGTGTGGATTTCTTTTCAAGGGTGCCATGGCTCCGGTTTGAGGCTCAAATGGTTCGTACCCCTTGGTGGCTTAGTGTCGGAGTACCTCTCACTAGTGGCGGGGGCCTCTAAAGGAAGGGGTGGGGTTTAGGGTGAATTGGGGGTTGTTGGGGATTTCAAGGGATTAATTACCCCCCAAACGTCCCCATTTGTGTGGCGGGATTGTATGGTTTACGGAAACCCCACCAAAAGCCACGGGGAAAGAATGAAGATAAGGACTAAAAGAGGATTCCTAAAAAATAAAAACAAAATTCTCCACTAGGGGGGAAAGAGTCTAAGTGAGTAGGGACCCCTATCTAAAATAAAAAAAATTTTAAAACTCAATAACTATCCCCGACAGGCGGCGCCAAAAAAAAACTGATGGGCGCGTGGGATTGCAACACGGGGCACTACCGTTTTACCTTTTCCTCGAAGGATCTCGAGGACGGCCAAATTCCCCCCACCCAGCAGTTGTAAAAAACTTGGGGGGGAACCGAATGTAGGATAGGTGTAGTGGGGCAAGTACGGGGGTTGTCGTTTCTCTCGCAGGGGTGAAAAAATTTTTGTTAGGCTAAAAAGGTACCTTTAAAGCTAGGCTAAGGGTGGGGAGGGAAGGATTCCTTTTGTATTTTTATATTTTTATGAAGCAGGTAAAATCTCTGGTTTTTGGAGGAGAGGGCGGAATTAGTTGCTAGTCAACCTAACCCAAGTTTATCTACTTTTTAATCTTACTTAATATTTTTGTATTTTTTGATTTTGAGAAATCACGTGGTGGAGATAGTTTACTTAGATTTCATACTCCCTAACTATCTTTTACATGAATTAGTATGTGAGTTTTGCGTTGGAGACGGTTGTATCCTAACAAGTCGTAGGGAGTGCGTTCAATCCTAACCTCTATAAGTTCCTACCTCCACTCCTATGACATACGTCCAAAGATCCATTCATGAGACTTCACCGATAGCAACCTAGCATGAAATATACCTTAAAAATCGATTAACGCACATACGATCACGTTTTCTAAAGACGTTCAAGCTTGTTACCGTATAGGAGGTTACCAATTGTCTCTAGTCTAACGTAGATAAACATTCACCAAAACACAATCCACAACATACACATCACATGGTAATCAATAGTTAGGTTTCATTAGATCTAAGCAAAACAAAGATTAAATTAGCCTAGCATTGTGAAAGAAAGACAAGCACAAGCATATATCACACAACACATAGACATATCGTATGAATAAAAGACTTATCTTGGATTATACATGCAAGTTAGAGGGTTTAGGATACCTCAAGGTCTGTAATAACGTACTAGGTTAACCCAAAGTTCTCCATCCAAAATTTCTCTAAAGTTCGTCTTCTATAAGAAACAAAAACGTTCTATATATATAGAAAACGCGGCTGACGGCGTCAGCCAATACGGTACGTCGTCAGCTCGGCGATTAGGGTTTCCTGACGCCTTGTTGACGTGGTCATGTTTCCTTGTCCAGATCTACGATCCTTGGTTGACGGCGTCACATTTTGCACTACAAACTCTCTGCCCGTCACGAGTATTTTTCCACTTCTGGACTCACTTGTTTCCTGACGGCGTCACCTTGTGAGTATGACGGCGTCACCTTCCTGTGATCTTAGAGGTCTTTTGAGATTTTGTTGTTTCCCCACTGTTTCACTCCGAAAACGCCACGAAATGTTCTTTGTGATTTCCCTTCAAAAGTTACCTAAAATGAGAAAAGAAACGACTTTGGGTGAAATCCAAACCAAAAACATATGACTTAGGACTCAAACCGACCCCTAAAAACGTAACATTTTTCGTCTCATCAGATTGTTTAAATTTAAATTAATCTACTATTTAAATTTTCGATAAACAATCATGTGTGGACAATATGCAATAGTAATCATGTCTACGCATATTTATTTTACCCTACATATGATATGAGATCTCACGGGTTAACTTTAACATTTAAATTCCTAGACATGTTTTCAATCAATTAAATATGTCACACTTAAGATGAGCATGTATTCGAGTTATGAAAATTGTAAACACATAAATATATTCCCTAACATAGCATGCAAGTTTTAGTCTTATTTTATGTTAATCGCCTTTAAGTTTCTAAGTTCTCCTAAATTTCAAGTTGTGACAAAAATAAGCTACCTAGCATCACCAAGTTTACATGGCATTTTTGACAACTAATCATGTAAAGCACTTAGGGATACATAGGCATAAAAGAAAAACTTAGCTTGATTTTAATGGATGATTTTTGTTTCACGACCACAAGATAAAAGTCCACCATTGATGCTTTGTCTATGGATGACCTTTCCTCAAAGATTACTAATGTACACCATCATGCCCCTTGTATGAAGTAACCAATCTTCTACTATCGATTATGTGCTTAAATCAACCATTTCGATTATCTAATAGACCGATTCAAGCTTATACCTAACAAACATAAAACTCAAAAACTTGATCCCCAATGGTTGTTGGGTCCATTGTTGTTAGCATAAAACATTCCCAAGTTGAACATCCTTGGGTCATGAAACAAGACATTTAGTGTCTCAAGACCGTAGCTTGAAAACATAGACCAAGGGTTGGTTGAAAGGCTACTTTGATTTTGAAAACTTGGTCCAAAGTTTTGGTGGTTGTGTGGTCTAAAGAATCTTTGGTTTGGGTAGGAGTTGTCTCTCATTTGGTATGAGTTATATTGAAGATGTGAAGACCTTTGGTTGTTGTAAAAATTTCTTCTAGGTGATGATTGATTGTTTTGAAAAGAATGTCTTTGGTTATATGATGGTTTCATATTTGGTGTGGGTAAGATAGGTCTATGGTCGACTTGAGCTTGTGTGTATCCAAGTCCATTATGTGAAACCGGGTTGTAAAATTGTTTTGGGGGTTCACTTCTTGTAATGGGTGCTTGAGTACCTCAAGTATTTGCAAAAGGAGTTTGAGGAACAATTGGTTTAACAAAACGTTTTCATGAAACTCCACTTTTCCTCAGAGTCCTAGCGCGTCGACTTGTCATCCAGCGCGTCAGGCTCGGAAACTTTAGAAGTTTCATTTTGGCTTGCTTTTACAAATACAATAGGTTTGGTTAGACTCTCGGAAGTTGTTTTCTCATTTTTCAAAAATCCAAGACCTTCCTTATCTTGGGACAATTTTTGTTGACTTAACATATCATCCAAATCATTGCTACTTGTCTTAAATTTGGAAAAACTTAATGACTCCTTTTGAAGTTTGGATACTTTATTATTCAAAGAGTTAACCTCATGTCTAAGTTTTTCACAACTTGTGCAAGGTTCAACTACCTCTTTGTGTTGAGAAAGTCTCTTTACTTCTCGTTCGAGTTCAAAAACCTTTTTATTAAGGGAGTGTTTCACCTCAACAAGTTTTTCAATAGTTTTAAAACATTCCTCATTCTGTTTTTGCAAATTACGAATATTTAAATCTTTATTAGAAATAGAAGAGTTTGGAGATACCTCTTGATTTTCAAACGCCATGAGACACGTTGCATTTCTTTCCGAATGATCCCCGTCTTCACTATCACTCCAAGCTCCGCCGACGAATGCCCCATTTTCTTTGGGCTTTGGACATTCACTTATAAAGTGATTATTGTCTCCACAATTGTAGCACTCGCGTTCGCGCCTTGAGCTTCCACCACCTTTATTATTATAGCCACGATCTCTTCCAACCTTTCTACCATTACTATCACCTTGGTTACCAAATCGATTACCGCGCCTAGGGTTACCTTCTCGTCTAAAGAACTTCCTAAAGTTTCTTGCCATAAGGTTGAGCTCTTCATCACTTCCTTCATCATTGTCATCACTAGTTTGTTCCCTAGTGACTTTAGCTATAAGGGCTAGTGACTTAACCTCTTTCTTCTTTTCTTTAGAAACGATCTTGTCGTTTTCTAAAATCATTTCATACACTTTGAGGTTGCCGATTAGCTCGTCAAGAGGAAGTTCCGCCAAGTTCTTGGCTTCTTCAATAGCCGTCACCTTTGGTCTCCACTTAACCGGAAGAGCTCAAAGAAATTTTCTTACATGGTTCTTATTATAGAAGCTAGGATCTAGAGTCGTGAGGCTTGTGATAATAGCGTTGAACCGTGTGTAACCATTGTCAATGTTTTCATCGTCGAAGATCAAAAACTTCTCATATTGTTGGATGAACAAGTCGATCTTGCAATCCTTAACTTGTGAATTGCCTTGATGAGTAATGATGAGTGAGTGCCAAATCTCCTTGGCGGTCTTGCAAATGTGGACTCTCTCGAACTCCCTTCGAGGTAGAGCATTATAGATCAACATCTTTGCTTCATCATTTTTGTCAAGCTTCCTCCTCTCATCATCTTTTAGATCCGAGTGTGGCTTTTTCACCAACAACTTTGTTTCGGGGTCTTCTACCATAAACACAAAATTGCCATTTTGGATGATTTTCCATAAATCAAGATCTTTGGACCTAACATAGGTCTCAAACCGGGTTTTCCAAACAAAACCCATTGGTTTCTAGCAAAGGTGGTCTTTGCATAGAGCACCCCTCAACATAGTTCTCTTGAGCCATGGATCTATACTCAACTTTACCAAAAATCTTTGTTAGGATTTTAGATTTTTGGAAAAGAAGTTTTTGACTTAAAACGAATTCTCGGGATGGTTTTAATGCTCAAAAACTTGAGTATTCGGCTCTGATACCAATTGTAGAACAGTAGAAGGGGGTGAATACGGTCTTTTCGGCTTTTTTCAAAGTTTATTAACTTTAAGCCTCAAAGATCACCAAGTGGTTATACAACAATAATCACAACCACAAACACAAACAAAGTATATAAAGCATGTAAAGAGACACCACAATATATACTGGTTCGAGATGGGGGTTTATACCATCCGTACGTCCAGTTGCGAATCCACGACACCGATACTATTACTCTAGTATAATCCTTTCGGTGGATTACAAACCGTTACAACTTCACTCCACCGATATGCACTAAGATCGGTGCTCACTAAGAAGAGCTACTCCCCAACGGTATTCCGCCCTCGGAAACCACCCAAAAGAATCTCGTGATTCGACTTACCACTAAGACCACTAAGACTTCCCACCGGAAGTATCAAACCCCAACTAGATCCCCAATGATCTAGGCTTGGTCACCAAGACACAAGTCTTCAAACTAGATCCCCAATGATCTAGGCTTGGTCACAAAGATACAAGACTTCCCTTACAACCAAATAGAATTATAGAATGTTGTTTCTTTGAATTAAGACCTAACCTAACCTAGTGACTCGATTCTAATAGAAAGGGTATAGAGAAGAAGACCCTCGACACAATCACAATAGTGGATTAGGTTCTTGTGATTCTTCCCTTGCAAGGAGATGTGTTCTTTCAAATGATGTTAATGTGTTTTACTAAGAACACAAGATAGAATTAGAGGATTAGAGAGAAAGAATGTAATTGGCAATGGGTGAGGAATACAAGAGGCAAAGGAGGTATTTATAGGCCAAGACCCAAACTTGGGATTAATTTACCGAGACCGGTGTGTCACCCACGCGTGGGCAGCGCGCCAGGCATCTGTGAATAATCCCAAGTGTTGGGTGTTGGATCTTATAAATACCTAACCTTGCTAAACCCCCAATTGTACTTCACACTAAACCTTAATATTAATCAATCTAAGGTTTACCAACTCAAATAGCCAATTAGAAAATCATTTTGTGAAGTGTTTATTAGAAAACCAAATACCAAGGGTAGAAATGTAGAAAGGGTAATTTGGTAGGGGTAGATTGGGTATTCCTCAAGTGGCATAGAAAAGAGAGAAAGAATATGCCAAGGTATATTCCATCCTTGGGGGGAAAGTGTAGGATGGATGGTTGAGATGAGATGGTTTGAATTGGATGGCTAGGATTATTTCCATCTGATGGAATGAAGAGAAAGAAAGGATATGCTAGTGGAATATTCCAAAACATGGGGGGAAGAAATAAGATGGATGGTTGAGATGGTTTTAGTTTGAATTGAATGGTGGAGATCAAAGGGAGCCTCTTTTGAATTTCAAACTGTTTGACATGTGGGAAAAAGGAGGGTTGAGATGAGTTTATTTGAAATGGATGGCTAGGATCAAAGGGAGCCTATTTTGAATTTCAAATTATTGGTATGTGATTAAAATGGCGGATTGAAATGTGTTGTAAGGGAATGGATGGTTGAGATCAAAGTGTGTAAGGGAATATAAGATATGAGTTGGATTATGTAAGGGATGTGATGTTGTAAGGGAATATGTAAGAGATTTGGATATGATTGGATATGGAAGGATATGGTGAGTTGGCAAGTATGTGTAGAGAGGAGTTGGTTGTGAGTAGTGTGTATAAATTTGAAATCAAGTGTGTGTACACAAGGTGTATAAGTGTGTGTATAAGGATTGTATGGGAAGTTGGTAGATTGAGGGAATATTGTGTGGGAGTATGTGAAGGGACAAAGGTACACATTGTGTAAGAGGTGTAATGGAATATTGTAAGAGAATGTTGGAAAGGGATATTTGGGAAGGGTTGTGGGAGATTTGGTGTATTTGTCTTTTTGTAAAATGAGATTAAGAAAAGATTAAGAAATAATCTAATTGTCATTAAGAAAAGAAAGTTTAGACAATTAAGATTATAAGTTGAGAAAATCATAGGTTACTTATAAGTTCAAGTAACACAACGTCGATAATCCATAGTTTCATATCTCGTGACTTTCCACGACTCGACGTTCTCAACTAATACCTTGGTTCAAACAAGTTAAGTGTTTTGCCTTGATGTAAAGCATAACCCATGCGGGAAAGGATGCGTTTATGCAAAGTGACCTTAGACTTAATTTGACCAATAAGGGAGTAAACCCGTTACGTGATTAGAGAAGACGTAAGCACGCGATATGAGCATATGGATGCTTTCACCTGATGTTACATGAAATATATAAGCTCCCTAAGTTTAGAAAAGCCTTGGCTAGAGGCGATAGTTAGAAAACATGAGTTGGCGTTTTCTCGTAAATGGGTGCTTTAAAAGATGGATCTCTCTAATCCCAAAACTCATTTCGAGTGTTCTCAATTAAGCAAATAACATATTTATACCTGTATTGTGAAAGATCCACATTTGTCGGGTAAGGGGAAAGCCGATTTTCAAAATTCGCCCGAGACCATACAGTGGCCTGGCGCGTTGACGCGTGGGCAGCGCGCCAGGATCAGCTATAGGCTTCGAGGAATTTTGGCTAACGTTTGTTATTTTATGTGTTTCGATGGTTTATTTGTCATCATTAAAACATAAAGAGATCTTGATCACGTTGCCTCAATAGTTCCTATACTTAGTGAAATTTTCGCATATTTGAAAATTTGACAACATTTCAAATGTCGTCGTCCTGCATACATAGTTCTACCAATACATTGTCCAACCATAATAATAAAGCATAGAAGTACAAAATAACATAGATCAGATAGTTTTAATGTCTAAAAAGTTCTAAAACTTAATTGTGCCAAACGCTCCTTAAGCATAACTTTCACAAGCGATCCAACTCTTCTTCATCTTTCCAATGTACCTTCCAATGCACTTCCACATTCCTTTTGTTTGCTTGAATTCTTCTGACTCATTTTTTATGGTGGGAAGTTTTTCAAGGTACTCGAGAGGGGCTAACTTAGAGTTTGGAAGACCATCATCTTCACTCATGGATGAAGATGAGGATGAAGGTGAAAGAGAACGAATGCATTTCCCTTAAGTCTTAAAGACTCTCTTACCACTAAGAGGAACAAAGGTGTGAGGAATGAGTGGATAATCAAGGCGAACACCCCGGCTATTTGGTGGAATAGGTGAGACGGCTCTAAAGAGACGGGTGAGGAGCATTCCATATAGGAGAGCGGTTTTTCCATTATGAGGTATATCGGCCATTCTTTTAGCCATGTAGTAAGCTGTAACACCCCCAAAATCGGGTCCAGCGGAAGCAATCATGTTACTGGGGTGCTACTCAATCGGTATCATAAACACAAGTACAAGGAACGGTTTTTATCTCAACCATTTAGAATAACTTTCATTATCAAAATATTCAAATTTACATCGTTCAAAAATGGTGCGGAAATATAGGCCCATATAAGAGTTTAAGCGGTCCCAATTACATCAGAGTCATCTATGACCATGCCATGCCCTGCCAAAGCCTCCAATAGTAGACTATCGCCTTACATTCTGAAATACATCTAAATAAGTGTCACACGAGGTTGGTGGAGTTCATAGATCTCTATAATAAAACAGTAGTCATTCGTATGAGTTCATAGATTTTGTGACATTTGTGTGGCTCATCAATGTCATGAAATATAGTGTTTATCTTTTACAGCTATAAAATTTAGAATTGGTGACCATAGAGTAGTGTGTTGATCTTTTGACAAGTAGATATATATATGTCTCATAGAAAAATAGTCTATTACGCTGCACTAAGTTCCATGCAACGAAGCTATGAAGTTCCTAAGTGCGCTACTATTGTAGCACTATAATAATAATAATGGCCATTGAGCGAGTGTTATAACCCAATACACTCGTAATCTGACTTTGGTATAACGCCCGCAATTGACTTCCTGTCTGGCCACCGAACGGGGGGTAGTCACCCTCCAATTATGATCTATTTATAATTCATCCGCGCTATCCCAAGCAGGAACTAACGGTTTCATGGAAGGTGGGCATAGAACAGTGGGTTTTCAGGGCTTAGGCTATACACGCAATAGTTTTGAGAAAATAAGGTGTTGTTTGTGGTCCATAATATTGTTTTGCATGTTTTCCCACATATATGTGTAAAACACTTGGTGTTCGTGTAGAAAATAATCATAGTAAATGCAACAATATAACATAAATGCATATAAATAATCTTTTTTAATTCAGTATTTAGCTAAAGCAGTAGTGTGTTGAGTAAACCATTCGAGCAATTCAAATAAATATAGCCATTGAGTTTTAGTTTATAAAACAAGAGCCATGTATTCTTCTCTCCCAAAATAGTATAGCTGATAAATGAGTAAAACTAGGGGTGTTATGAATTATATTCCTTTTATTTTTTTTTTTCTTATTTTTTTTTATACTTTTTTTTTTTTTTTCTTTTTTTTTTATTATTTTTATTTTTTCTTTTTTTTTTTTTTTTTTTATTATTTTATTTTATGTTATTTTTTATTATTTTCACCCCTTTATTTTTTTTTTATCTTGCAATCAAAATACGGCTAGTCCTGATGGTTAAATTAGTCAGTATGTAGTTATAGTGTGCGGTATCATCCGAACACTGCAACCATAGATTAAGTATTGGCAAGTTTAGTTTACATTTTCGGTTTACAAGATCGATGATGTTTTAATTTGATTTAGTTCTTATGTAAGTTTTTAAAGTGTTGGTTTTGATTGGCTTGTTGGGCAGCATTTTAAGTTTAGTATATGTTAGTAAGTATTTGGCTCTTGGAAGTGCATGAATCTATGTACAGCTGTAAATCAACAAAAGTATCAAAGACGAATAAATCTCCGGTTTGACGGTAACCGAAAGATGATGTACGGAAATAAGTCACAAATAAGTATTAGACGTCGACGGGATATGAGGACATTGTTGTTAAAAGTATACATATAACTAAATGTATATATATCAATTAAAAGTATCTAAATAATTATTTTTAAGTAACAGCCTTATTTAACTTATTTAAAACGTTTGTATTTAAGTAAACTGGTGGACATAAGTTATGTACAAAACTTTTCATTGTCGGTTGTTATAAAAACATGCTTAGTATATATATTTTGACGGAAATCGGGCGTGACCTGTGAATACGCTTTAGTTTGTCCAAGGTGGCTAGATGTCAAAATAACAATTTATATTTTTATTAGTTTGGTGTGTAACTTAAACTTATAGTTTTATTGACGAGGGAATATTAAGCTTTGATTACAAGTTATGTTTTAGAATCCGCTTATAAAACGATTTATGTGGGTTCGGACACGTCGGGAAATCACGTCATGATCATATAAGTCGGGATTTAAATCGTGAGATAAGCTGAGGTGAACATACAACTTGCTTCGACACCCAAAGGATTTCAATTCGAGTACATAATTTATTTTTCAACATACTTTGTTCAGGTGACGATTTATATAACAAAAGAGATATCAGTGTTAGCGTAGCAGTTACAACGCACCCTTAAGTTCAAAGTGGATTGGGCTTTGGCCCAAGTATAAAACAAACGGACACACCTCTACGGGCTGCGGTTCAGGACTAAACCAAGACTAACACCACCTTAAAGTGGCTGTTGGCGCGGGACAAAAAAAATCAGCAGCAAAGCACAGCCTTAGTGCAGAAAATAAGCAACAAAACACACCCCTTAGGGGCTGAAAATATGCATATCCAAACCCACCCTTTTGTGCAGAAAAATTATGCAGCAAACACTCTCTTTATGTGTAGAGAATTCAGTAGCAAATTCATGGTTTTTGTGAAGAAAAATAACCAAGAAGACGCACCATTTAGGGGCTGAATTCAGCAGCTCCAAACGTACCCTTTGTGTAGGAAAATAAGCAAACAAAACGCACCCATTAGGGGCTGATATAAGCAGCTCCAAACGCACCATTTAATGTTTTGACACAGTGAGCAAGAGGACCACATGAACAAGAAATTAACACGCGCCTTTTGATTCATTTGCTAAACAAAATACCTCTTCTTTTGTTTGAGTATCTCGACCACAGAAGCAAAACCAATATCAATTTAAACATCCATATTTCAAAACAAACCAAACCATTCCATCTAATAATTTTAGAAGTTGCAAGTTTGGGAACAAAATGAACAAGACCAAAGTGCTCAATGTTGGGATTCTCGACCAGCCTATGCACTCGACCTCATGAACACGATACAAACCAAGCGTGACCTTACGTTGTGCCATATAGGCTCGCGGGTGGGCTGTGGCACAGCAGCCACTCCGCTGATAAATATCACCCAAAACCAAGTTTAGAAAACTCTCTCCTTTTAATCTATCAAATCTTTTTGGAATGGTTCATTAAAGGAAAAGTAGCATAAAAAAAAAGTAATCTCACTGTTGGTTCATGTGGTCGACTCTCATCGAATTATCGAAACCGATCACAACAAAAGTTTAACTCAAAACCATTATTATTGCTAGTTTTGAAGTGTGACATGTGTTAGCAAAATAAGCAAAATCTTAAACACCTTACAATGTGGGTTCCTGACGACACAGACCAATCTCACTTAAGTTCCAACATTTCCTTTTAGTTGACAAGAAACCATTTAGAGCAAGTTAATGTTTAATATTAGTACCTGACTTCTTTGAAAACATAGTGAGCAAAACAAAACCAATATGAATCAATCCCTCGATGATTGTAAGAAAATAAGAATCAGAAACAAGGTCACCCATTGATTATAAATCAAAATTGAACATGTGAGACACCCCCTGGTGCCTCGTTAAGCCAATTGAACAAGGAGACACCACCCTTGTGGTGTTCCTACTGTGAACCGAACCCAAATAACACCTTTGTGGTGATCTTGTTAAACCAAAAATAAGCAATGAAACACATGCCAACACCCTTCGTGGGTGTGGCTGAACCGAGAGCAAACAACACCCTACCGTGGGTCATTGTTGCTGTGAACCAAGCCAAACAAAACACCCTCTCGGGTTCACTATCAAATCGAGAACAAGTAAGCTCAAAAAAAAACCACTCGAGTCTAATTCGAAGGCAACAAAAACAAAGATAACACTTCCAATCTACGAGCCAATCAAGTTTTAGTGGTGAGGTTCTATTATCTTTAACTTGCCACACAAAACAACAACAACAGAAAGTATCTAACTTTCACAGAAAACGGATTTTTGGTCGATTGATACCAACAATTTGCAACATCAATTTAAAGATAGAAATCAAATCGCAAGTTTTATTATCAACAATTAAGAACCCAGATTCATTAACAAAACTCCATAAGACACAAAAACATAAATGATCATATACGGATGAAACATCAAAACAAGGGTTTCAAGATTCTTACAATACTTAGAAGAGGTACCAGAAGCAAGGTTCCAATCCGAGCCCAAGCAAGCAATCCACACCAGGGAGGTTGTGGTGCTATTATGGACCGATTGGTATAAAAAGAAAAATAAGAAGAAAACCCTAATCCTAACTTTTGGTTATAGAAATTTGTTTTTAACCAAAAATGGATTAAAACAATGCTTGATTCTTCATATAACATCTCGTGATCCTTCTTGGGGTGGAGAGAAAGGTGGACTGCTCCATCTTGGCGTGCAAGGGTGTCCATGGAAGTATAATCTCGAGGCTAATCTTTGTTTTCACACAATTTTGTTATTTATTCTTGATCTAGGGTTAGATGTAGCTGGGTTTTGGGAGAGGAGAAAGGTTCTGTGAGGAAGAAAGAGGGAAGGAGAAAGCATGTATTGATATATGTGTGAGAGGCGTGAGTTTTTATCCCAAATTTTTTTTTAACGTTTTATAACATTTTTTTTTATATAGATAAGTGAGTGGGAAGAAGTAGTATTTTTATTATAGTATAAACTTTTAAGAAGTGTATTTTGTGCACTCTGTGCTTCGTTGAGTTTTGCTGTAAGCGCAGTAATTCGGTCTGACACGAAGGTGAAAAATATGCTTAGTATAAGAACGTATTTATAATACCGTTTATTAATCATTGTGTTGTTGCCGTAGTTAAAGTACTGTCGGTACGCGTGTCGTGCTGTGCTCGAAATAAATTTTCGGTTCGGTAAATATCAGTATAGTCATGAAATAATATTTTCACATTTTCTTGATAAAACAAATTATTCCACAATTAAAATAATAGTCCAAAAATTTACGGGTGGTTACAGTCTACCCTCCTTACAAGGAATCGCGTCCCGCGATTCAGTTTACGTTATCCGTTAGTATGATGTTTGGAAAAGGGGTGATGATACTTGTAACTGATTTGGGTCCCACTAGGTTGTTTAAGGTTTTCTCTGTTTATGTGGTAGTGACACAAATACTTTTTAAAGTAGTAAATAGTTCACCGGGTGCTTGCAGAGTAGTTTATAAAACGGTTTGTAAAACTGTTTATAGAGTAATAGGAAACAGTTTATCATTTATAAAATAGTAGCAAACTTGTAGTTTAGTTTTGTGATTAGTAGTGAAGTCGTTCATAGAGGAGTAAAATAGTTTGTAAAGTATAGTAAGACTTGTAGGGTAATAGTAATATTGTCTACAAAATGCCGGCGAAACTGTTTGTTATTTTACGGAATGGTATTAAGGTAATGAATCGGTTTGTTACATCATGATAAAATAGTTGTAAAAGTGATTCGTAAAACAGTTTATAAGATAGTAGGAAAACAATTCATTGTTTATAAAATAGTAGCAGGGTCAAAATCTTGATTTCATGAAGTAGTAGTAAAACATTTGTAGGATGACCACAAAATGGTTTGTAGAATAATCGAAAACAGTCTGTATGTTAAAAGCGACACAGTTTATTATCTCATGAGAGGGTAACAAGGTAGACAACTGGTATTCTCGAGGGATGGGTGAAGGATTAGGTGTGTGTTCCCAAGAAAGTGGTGTAGGTTATTCCTTAAGGTCTTGAGGTTTCTGTTGGGCATAACATCTCTTCTGAATTGGGAGTTTGGCAAGTTCAGGGTACAATCATGAAGGAGGGTGTTGATTGCTTCTAGAAATCAGTTGGCTGTCTCAGTAGTGTACTTAGCAAGGAAGTTACAACATCGATTGAGTGTAAGGTTTGGAGTAGAGGTGACTGTAACATACCCAGATTGTGATAAAAGATCATTCCCGTTAATAGAAAAAAGTATCGTGATGAAAAAGCATCGTGATGCCAGTGTGTTGTGTGTAGATGTGATTGTTATGCAATGATTATATACACACACAGAAACTTTTGAAACTTTCATAATCAAGTAGAAAATCAATCTGGACATACTTCTATTATAACTACTCTTAGTATTGCAAAATTCACCTCTGAGTCGGACATAGGTGATCAGGCTATGTCCCACTGTCCCTGGTCAAATATAGGTGATCAGTCTATATTCCACTGAGGTTCAATGAATTTTGAAATACCCAGCTTAGTTACACTAGTAATATATCCCTTACTTTAAAAGAAAAATGTTTAATAAGACAGCAGGCTCGGCAGGCAGGCATGTGGCGGTCATAGGGTCAAGTTTTTGTAAAAGTAATTATAGTCTAGGTTTTAAAAAAATACCCAATTCTCGATAACCAAGTCTCTGATACCAATCTGTAACACCCCCAAAATCGGGTCCAGCGGAAGCAATCATGTTACTGGGGTGCTACTCAATCGGTATCATAACACAAGTACAAGGAACGGTTTTTATCTCAACCATTTAGAATAACTTTCATTATCAAAATATTCAAATTTACATCGTTCAAAAATGGTGCGGAAATATAGGCCCATATAAGAGTTTAAGCGGTCCCAATTACATCAAAGTCATCTATGTTCCTATTATCTTTAACTTGCCACACAAAACAACAACAACAGAAAGTATATCACAGAAAACGGATTTTTGGTCGATTGATACCAATAATTTGCAACATCAATTTAAAGATAGAAATCAAATCGCAAGTTTTATTATCAACAATTAAGAACCCAGATTCATTAACAAAACTCCATAAGACACAAAAACATAAATGATCATATACGGATGAAACATAAAACAAGGGTTTCAAGATTCTTACAATACTTAGAAGAGGTACCAGAAGCAAGGTTCCAATCCGAGCCCAAGCAAGCAATCCACACCAGGGAGGTTGTGGTGCTATTATGGACCGATTGGTATAAAAAGAAAAATAAGAAGAAAACCCTAATCCTAACTTTTGGTTATAGAAATTTGTTTTTAACCAAAAATGGATTAAAACAATGCTTGATTCTTCATATAACATCTCGTGATCCTTCTTGGGGTGGAGAGAAAGATGGACTGCTCCATCTTGGCGTGCAAGGGTGTCCATGGAAGTATAATCTCGAGGCTAATCTATGTTTTCACACAATTTTGTTATTTATTCTTGATCTAGGGTTAGATGTAGCTGGGTTTTGGGAGAGGAGAAAGGTTCTGTGAGGAAGAAAGAGGGAAGGAGAAAGCGTGTATTGATATATGTGTGAGAGGCGTGAGTTTTTATCCCAAATTTTTTTTTTAACGTTTCATAACCTTTTTTTTTATATATATATATATTGATAAGTGAGTGGGAAGAAGTAGTATTTTTATTATAGTATAAACTTTTAAGAAGTGTATTTTGTGCACTCTGTGCTTCGTTGAGTTTTGCTGTAAGCGCAGTAATTCGGTCTGACACGAAGGTGAAAAATATGCTTAGTATAAGAACGTATTTATAATACCATTTATTAATCATTGTGTTGTTGCCGTAGTTAAAGTACTGTCGGTACGCGTGTCGTGCTGTGCTCGAAATAAATTTTCGGTTCGGTAAATATCAGTATAGTCATGAAATAATATTCTCACATTTTCTTGATAAAACAAATTATTCCACAATTAAAATAATAGTCCGAAAATTTACGGGTGGTTACATGTGTTACAGAATCCTTGGACAATACGATGGATGTTCTTGCCAACTCATGAAGTTCAAGAGAGTTTTGAAGAAAATGAACTTGAAGCGCAAAAGAAAAAACTAGGTACGGGTGTTATATTGTAAGGAAGGTCAATCATTTTCAAGGAAAGGCACATTCTGGTGAAGTTCACGATTTAAGGTCAAGGGTGGAATTGGGTAAAACTCAAGTGCTTCATATGTCATTTCAGGAGGTCATCTGAAGAGAGACTGTTCAATTGAAGAAGTCAACGTGGGTCGTTAAGAAGGGTAAGCCATAATCAGATTACTGATTCTATCTGCATGAAGACGGTAGCGCCCTACTTTGGAGAAAGCCTTGGTTGGTATCGGGAATGATGAGATGATGAATTGGGTAATGATACAGCGTGGGTCTGGGTATCATATTGGAACCCTAGGAGGGATTTCTTGTAGACTTCAAGTATGTTATGGTGGTCGGTTCAGTTAGGTTTGGAGTAACAGTGAACATGCACTTTTGATCAGGAGGGATGAAGAAAAGTGAAGATGCAGTTGCATGATGGTTCAAGCGTTTATACTGGAAGATGTCAGGGTATGTTTCCCGGGGTTAAGCGAAAAGCTTTTTATTTTATTGGCACTAAGGGAGGTGTTTTGACAGAGAGTTATACTCTGGACGTTGGCGGCCTGGAACAGTAGGTATCACATGGATATATGCTCAGTTGAATTGGACTGCTGCACTGATAGGTGCTTAGTGTGGAAGCAGTCCTGGAAGCTGGCTGTCCGATCTGTGATCATACGCCGTGTGATCGGATGTGTCCGTCCTATGATGACTGGAATATTGCAGGTACCGTTGCAAATTTAGACTTGCTGATTCTCGCTCCGTAACTCTACCATTTCTCCTTTGGATCATTGCGCATAGTACGATCGAGACGAAGTAAGCGCTCAATCCGTGCTGTGTAACTGAACCTGTACTGAATCGGACTGCTGGGATTTTTCTCGCTACCCAAATAATCATGTGCGAGTGTCTCAAAGATCGCAAGTCGTGATTCACGAGGCAATACCTTCATCATTGAGCTCAATTTGAAATGATACAACGAGTTCGGTCTTTCAAGTGCAACATTCTGTCCTGAGCGTAGTGATCGGAACAAACAGATTCGTGTGTGGAACAGATAGCAAACGGTGTTGGTTTCAAATACTGCAGGTGTGGGTTCAAAAGCTAGATTGGTCCTGGGGTATTCGTTTATGCTGATAACAGAAAATGATCCCACCATTGAGAGACCGTATAACGCAGTTCTAAATGAGTGACTGTTATTGTGAATTTAGATAGGAGATAGAGGAACTGCGCTCAGGGGAGGTCAGGCTAGAAATCTAAGTCTGTGGAGGGGTTTTTCCCATATCGCGGAATCGTAAGTAACGATGATGGACCATGCTGCAGATAGGCTCAAGAAGAAAGTTTTGTGACGGTCTGAAGCCAACTTGAAGAATGACAAATACGGAGCTGCTTTGGTAAAAGGACCAGGAAAAGGGTAGAAGTGGCTTATCCGCATGAAATTGGTATNAGGTAAGACAATGTCTAAGTAAAAGTAATTTGTGCCTTTTATATCAACATAGTTATCGGCATGGTCCAAGTTATCATACACTTTGGTGTCTATTCCCGTTCCTTTGGGATACCATAATTCTAAGTATGCACTAATCTAAAACTATGTTTAACGGCTTCAAGGTGGATTAGTATCTTCTTAAAAAAACAAGCACATAAACAATCACTAATCATAACGTCGAGTCTACTAGTCGTGAGGTAAAATAGACTTTCAATCATGTCTCTTTATTTAGTGTTATCCATGGATTCACTTTTCTCATCCTTATTTAGACATAGAACACGTAATTCATTGTGTACTTGTGAGAAACTAGGAATAACTTCTAAGTGATTATTCCTTACTTTTTAGAGCTTGCGAAAAGTCTTTCATAGTATTATTATCTTGACTTTGTTTATTTTCTTTCCAACATCTTTATTTATTTTGCAAGATCCAATTATGATTTTATTTTTTTCGATTGAGATGGTAAGGTCAAAACTTTATTTTTATCAGATTTGTTTATTTATCCCAAAATACTTGTTTTAAACCAATCTTTGACACGAGACAACATACGTTAATTCCAGTTTATGTCTTTATGGTTTAGGGGTAAAGCTAAAGACACGTAACATACTTTATCAAATAAACACAAGTACGCAACATACTTTGTAAATTGTCAAAGATACGCAACATATTTTCAAATAATCTTCGATCTGCGCAATATGATCGGCTGGTAGCAGGTTACCAGGTTACCCAAGAATCCAAGATTAAAAGTTACACCTTTGGTCCCCAAACAGTCTCACAACTCGCGTAGTTGATCCTATTTTGGTAACGGTCGTTAAAAAAATTTAACATTTTTATTTTGAAATCTAGATAAAATCTTTTTTTTAATAATATTTAGAAAAAAATTTTAAAATTAAAATTTTTAAAAAAGTTAAGATTTAATAAATTAAAATGTATTAAAAAATGATTTTTTTTAAATTAGTTTTTTTTAAGTTAAAATTTTTTGAAATATCAAAATGTAAAAAATATATTTTTTTTAAAAGTTAAAATTTTAAATTTTTTTTATTTTAAATTTTTTTAAAAGTTAAAATTTTAAAAAAATATATATTTTTTTTTTAACTTAAAGAAAAATTAATTTTTTTTGAAAAGATCAAAATTAAAAAAAAAAAATAATAATTTTTTTAAAAAAAATTTCAAAAAATTTTAACTTTAAAAAAATATATTTTTTAAAATCTCGGTACGCGTGTCGTGCTGTGCTCGAAATAAATTTTCGGTTCGGTAAATATCAGTATAGTCATGAAATAATATTTTCACATTTTCTTGATAAAACAAATTATTCCACAATTAAAATAATAGTCCGAAAATTTACGGGTGGTTACATAAGCCAAATTGAAGGGTTGTCTAGTGGAGATACTAAATAGCATATAACTTAGACATGTGTTCACATGATCTCTATTTCCTATGGAACTTAGGACATTAGCCCTAAGAACCTATTCCCATTTCCTAAATTGAGGTTTAAGTTCATTAAGTTCCATTCCAAATGGGTCTTTGTTCACTTCACTTCCCGAACGATTTTTCCTAGTGATGGAAGTTCTTGTGAAGAGATGGTCACGAAGCACTTCCTTGCTAATAAGAGGAGTGGCGTAGGAGGGATCTTGTTCAATGGTGTCTAGAGTAGAGAGTGGCCATTTGTCCGTGTAAAGACAAGTGCCATTGTTCGGAATACTAAGGATTTTAGCAAATTTATCTATAGACAAAATCGTTTTGTGTTCATTGATGAAAAATTCCACGGATATCTCACCATCTTCATCACTCGAGAGATCTACGGTAGCATATAATTCTAGAATGAACCTAGGACAAATTGGCTCATCAATATCTAGGAGACAATCAAAGTTGATGGTAGCTAAGTCTTGGCGAATGGAGTTTCTTTCTAGAAAGGATGGGTCAATGGTTCTCCCCTCATGAACATAACATTTCTCTAGCCCCTTAAAGACATTGACTCGGTGTGGAGTAAGACCTTTGGTCATATGGTGTTTGGGTAGATACTTGAGGGTGCCTTTGTGATCGGAGAATGTTGCGGGAGGCATGTTGATTCTTAGAAATCACAAAATGTTATATTTTAGTTGAGATCAATGACTTTTTAAAGTAAGAGTGATTTAGTGTGTACCTTTATGCAAGCAATGTGAAGATGTGGTTATCTTAGATACATGTTGATGCTTAAAACGTTTTTATGATGCAAATTTTGTCTTAAAACGCATGTGATGAGACGAAAAGTGTACCCGTTTTAAGGGGTCATTTAAGCCCTAATTCGAGTAAATGTGATCAAATAATGCCCTAAATCGTTCCTTTTGTCATTTTTGGTACTTTTGAGAAGAATTCTGGAAAACATGCATGACGTTTTTGGAGCATAAAAGTGAAGAAAACGACAAAGTCTCAAAAGAAGCTGGATTTCCTACCTGACGGCGTCAGAGTCACAAGATGACGCCGTCATCCAACGTTGACAAAGGAGTAAAATCAGATTACACTAGACGCCCTATGAAGAAAACAAGATGTTTACACCTGACGGCGTCAGGTGTTAATTGGAGTAGGCCGTCAGGTGTAATGCTAAAGAGTGACGGCCCAGAGTGAATTAAAGGGTGACGGCGTCAGAAGTAGATCTAGGCCATCCGAGAACCCTAGTGGCGGCGAGCTGACGGCGTCAGACCCTATAACCTGACGCCGTCAGAATGTATTTTCTATATATACTTTTCTATTTTTCCTTCATTAGGGTGGAACTTTTGGTACAACTTTGGGCAAAACCCGAAAGACGATTTTAGCTGTAATTTTAAGGGTTTTTCACCCTTGAATCCTTCATGTTCAATTAAATATAAGTCCCCACTTAAATTAATCAATATGTCTATGTTTTGGTTAATCACATCTTATGCTTGTCTTTCAATTAACATGTTAGGCTTGATTTTTCTTATGTTTGCTTAGATCTAATGAAACCTAACTATTAATTATTGGTTGATTGGTGTGTTATTACTTGTTTGGGTGAATGTTTCATCAATGTTAGGCTTAAGAAAACTGGCAATACTCCTATACGGTAATATGCTTGAACGTCTTAAGAAACATGTAACTAATGCGTACTAGGTTATTAAGGTAGTATTTAACGCATGAGCCACTGTTTACAATCCCTATGATCATGTGTACGCATGGTTGTAGGAGGAGATAAGAGCTCATAGAATTGGGGAGATATATACGCCACCCCATGAATTGTTAAGGAATACACCCGTCATCCACGCAATTAATACACACACCAATTGACCGGTAAAAGATAGTTAGGGAGTAAGGAAGTCTAAGTAAACACATTTGTCTCCATATAAGTTTTCACAACCACAATAGTTTTAGTTATTTTATTTTTATTGCAATTGTAGTTTTTGGGTTAGTTGACTAGCAACTAATTCCGCCCACTCCTTCAAAACCGAGATTTTACTTGCTTTTATAAAAAATATAAAAATACAAAAAATCTTCCTTCACCCTTAGACCTTTTAGAGTAGTTTTTCTAACCTAACGAACACTATTACCTGTGAGAGAAGGATCAATCCCCCGTACTTACCACTACACTATACTACACCGACCAGGTACACTGCCTGGTGGGATTGCAAGCTTCTCGAGATCCCTCGAGAGGTAAAACCTGTTGTGTGGTCGCAATCCCACGTCATCAACATGATGACCCTAATGTTTCTAATGTAGTTTTAAATGTAACCAAAAATGCATATGGGTTATGCATTCTCTTTTTCAAGAGTTTTGTGCAAATGAGGTTTACATACTGTTTTTCATTTGTTTTAACAATGTGATGAAGTGTTATATCCTAATGGTGAATGTGATTTTTCAAAAAAGGTTTTATAAGGGATGTTTGGCTAATTGTGATGTTGTTTAAAGGATGCAAGAACATAATCAAGGGGAAACATGATTAGTTTGTTTTTAACCAAGGTTTTTCATGAATTACCAATTTTACGCATAAACCCTAAGATTTTAATTATGGTGTGTAAATGAAGATGTTATGATGCCCAGAACGATATAATTGAACTACTGGAACACACGAATATAAAAGAACTAAATGAAATCGAAATCCCTAAGGATGATCGACTTTGATTGATAATAAAATAAAACCCAAAAGTGCCTGGAATACAACCATAAAGCGTTATTTAAAGGAGAAGAGATGGTAATTCCTTTGAGAGGAAGATACCTATCTTTCCTTGTTTTAAGACTAGCAAGATTAGGAAACAAATCCTAATCAATTATTAAAATATCAAAAATGAAAAATAGAAAAGATTCTTGAGTTGGTTATCTAAGCACTCCCTGCATCATCCTCCCCTGCTTGAGAAAGACTCGACTTCGATTCTGCTTCATCCTCAGAATCACCAACATAAGGAGACAAGTCTGCAACATTAAAAGTTGCTGAAACATTATAATGACCTGGTAGCTCAACTTTATATGCACTATCATTTATCTTCTTTAATACGCGAAAAGGTCCATCAGCTCTTGGCTTGAGTTTGCCAAAACGCCCGGCCGGAAATCGTTCTTTTCTCAGATGAATCCAAACCAAATCCCCTTCATGAAAGACAATGTGCTTCCTATGCTTGTTAGCTCGGGCCGCATATTGTTTATTGTGCTTATCAATCTGCTGACGAACTTGCTGATGCAACTCCTTAATTTGAATAGCCCACTCATCACCTTGAGTACAAACCTGACCAGGAGGAGTTATAGGAGCTAAGTCAAGTGGAGTAATAGGGTTCTTTCCATACACAACCTCAAATGGACTCTTCCTAGTCGTACGATTAATAGAACGGTTATAAGCAAACTCTGCTTGTGGAAGAGTAAGGTCCCACTGCTTAGGATTATCCCCAACTAAACTCCTCATCAAATTTCCCAAACTCCTGTTAGTAACCTCAGTCTGACCATCAGTTTGAGGATGATGGGAATTACTAAATTGCAGCTTTGACCCCATACGTGTCCACAATGTGCGCCAAAAGTGGCTCACAAACTTCACATCCCGGTCAGAAGTAAGAGTCTTAGGTATACCATGCAACTTAACAATTTCAGAAAAATACAACTTCGCCACTTGACTCGCATCAAAAGTTTTCGAACATGGAACAAAATGAGCCATCTTTGAAAATCTATCAACAACTACCATGACCGAGTCTTTATGGCGCTGAGTTCGCGGCAACCCCAAAACAAAATCCAAACTAACATCTTCCTATGGAGCCTCTGGTACAGGTAAAGGAGTATACAACTCAGCATTACTTCCATGAGTCTTTGCTATATGACAAATGCGACACCTCTCAATAACTCGATGAACATCCCTTTCCATCCTCGGCCAATAAAACTGATCTCGCAATAAAGCCAAAGTTTTATCACGACCAAAATGTCCAGCGAGACCCCCGGCATGCCCCTCCAATATAATTGGTTCCCTTAAAGAGCTCACCGGAATGCAAATACGGGAACTTTTAAAAAGGTAACCTTCATGCATAGAAAATTGTTTGAACGTACCTGTACGACAATTGCTCCAAATGTCCCGGAAGTCAGGATCATCTTGATACAAGCTACGAAACGTGTCAAAACCATTGACCTGGAGTCGCATAGTAGTCACCAAAGAATGTCGCCTACTAAGCGCGTCAGCAACCTGATTTTGTGAACCCGCCTTATGTTTGATTACAAATGAAAAGGCTTGCATGTATTCCACCCACTTGGCATGTCTCAGACTTAATTTATGTTGGCCATTGATGTATTTAAGCGCCTCATGATCTGAAAACAATACAAACTCATTGGCCAGCAAATAATGACGCCAAATATCCAAACTCCGAATGATAGCATAAAATTCTTTGTCATAAGTAGAGTACTTGCGCTTAGTCTCATTCAAATTCTCACTAAAGAAAGCAATAGGACGTTTATTTTGACTAAGAACTCCACCAATACCAACCCCTGATGCATCACACTCAACCTCAAAAACATCATTAAAATTGGGTAATGCTAAAACAGGTGCATTAGTTACCTTGGTCTTCAAAAGGGAAAAAGCCTTGTCTTCTTCTTCAGTCCACATAAATCTCCCCCCCCCCTTTATACACTCGGTCATAGGTGCGATAATACTACTAAAATTTTGGATGAAACGACGGTAAAATGAAGCTAGTCCATGAAAACTACGAATGTCATGAATAGTAGTAGGAGTTGGCCAATTTACTATGGCCTCAATTTTTGCCTCATCCATCCTGATCCCTTCTCCCGATATCACATAACCTAAGAAAGTTATCTCAGGAACTAAGAAGTGGCACATTTTACCGTTGGCATACAACTTTTGATCCCTTAATACCGAAAATACTTGACGAAGATGGAGAATATGTTCATCCACACTTTTACTAAAAACCAAAATGTCATTAAAATACACCACTACAAAATGACCAATGAAAGATTTAAAAATCTGATTCATGAGTCGCATGAAAGTGCTCGGTGCGTTGGAAAGCCCAAACGGCATCACCATCCATTCGTACAACCCATCTCGAGTCTTAAAGGCCGTCTTCCACTCATCCCCCGACCTCATTCGAATTTGATGATACCCACTTCGCAAGTCAATTTTTGAAAACACCTTAGCACCATACAATTGGTCCATTAAATCATCAAATCGGGGAATTGGGAAACGATATTTGATTGTTATTTTGTTCACAGCGCGACAATCAATACATATACGAAAATTACCTCCCTGTTTCGGCACTAACAAGGTCGGTGCAGTGCATGGACTCATACTCTCTCGAATCAAACCTTTACTTAACACTCACTTACTTGTCGTTCGAGCTCCGCATACTCTTTTGGGTTCATCCGATATGCTGGCTTATTTGGAATAGAAGAACCTGGAAAAAAATCAATGCAATGTTGGATGTCGCGCATGAGGGGTAATCCTGAAGGAATTTCCTCAGGTAAAATATCCGCAAATTCTTGAACCAAATGTTGCACCTCAGTTGGTATGTCACCACCCATATCATTCTCTTCCGCTACCACTAATGCAAACAACAACAGACTATTCTTTGCCAAACCTAAAAATTCTGCACGTTTCAGGAACAATGTTGAGTCGCTTTCTGACATTCCTCTTGTGTCTAACGGTACCAAGGTAATGTTCACCTCATCCTTGCGAAAACTATAAGTATTTCGGAACCCGTCATGCTTAGTTTTTCTATCAAACTGCCAAGGCCTACCTAATAATATATGGCATGCATCCATAGGAATCACTTCGCACCAAACCTCATCCTTATATTTCCTCCAGATAGAGAACTGAACCAAACATCGCTTACTAACCTTGACCGCATTCCCTTTTTTTAACCAAGTCAGCTGATATGGCTCGGGGTGATCTTCCTCCTTCAATCCCAACTTCTGGACCATGTGGGTTGAAACCACGTTCTCACAGTATCCCCCATCGATAATCATATTACATACTTTCCCTTTGGACGTACATTTTGTGCGGAAAATATTGTTTCTTAACCATGAATCGTTATCGGTCTTAGAAGCATCAGCATTTAAAGCTCGTTGGATAATCAACAACTCACCAACATCAGGTAGAATCACTTCCTCATCCTCATACACGAGCTCATCTCCATCTGAATAATACTTAGGAGCAGGTTCTGAATCTTCCTCAACCAATGTCACCATTTGCTGATTCGGGCAATCGCGCATCACGTGACCCAAACCCTGACACTTATAACACCGTGGAGTTCGTGAACTGGAGTTGGTAACAGTGCTGACGGGGCCCGTAGCTTTTGTAGTCTGTGTTTTAGTTCCAACAGGGGTGGCTGCATGGTTTGTCGGTGTGAACCGACTTCCTGTCATCCGAACCTGATTTTTAAGCTGTTTTTCAACCTTTAGAGCCAAGTGACACACATCAGCATAAGTCCAATATGGCTGCAACTGTACAACGTCTGAAATCTCTGGTTTTAGAATGCCCAAAAACCGAGCAATAACCTGCTCTTCTTCTTCGACCACATCACATCGCATCCGAAGCCTATCAAACTCGTTGATTACCTCTTCCACAGACAAATTTTTTTGTGACAAGCTATGATATTCTAGAAACGCCTCTTGTCTGTGATTTTGAGGTAAAAACTTGCGCTTCATTAACTTCTTCATCTTTTCCCATGTAATAATCTTCGGTTTTCCCTCATTTTTTCGTTGTTTAATCACATGATCCCACCAAAGCGAGGCGTGTTTCCTCAACCGAATGGCAACCAACTTTACTTTCAAATGATCAGGTATATCTTTTAAATCAAAGATCCTTTCAACCGTACTCAGCCACTCAATAAAATCATCGGGATGAGATTTACCTGCAAATTCAGGGATCTCAACCTTCATACCTATACCACATAATGGATCATCACGGAATTTCCCATCGCGATGTCCTTTAGGAAGTCCGCCAAAAGGATTGAACTCAACGTCTCCATCGTGCCAAACACTCGGATTCGATAAGGTCTCTTCTGCCGGCGAGTCCTGCAAGATTTCTTGCTGGAGCTCGAGTTCTTGTACCCGTTGTTGCAAACGTTCAATTTCAATATCACGCGGATCATGTGCATTGATATCGTCATTGGGGTGACCAATCCCCATTGCACGAGCACCACGACGAGTCACTGGACCACGGCCTCTTCCACGTCCCTGAGGGGGCTGATCAGCCATTCAAACCTGTCTCTGATGCCAAATGATGCCCAGAACGATATAATTGAACTACTGGAACACACGAATATAAAAGAACTAAATGAAATCGAAATCCCTAAGGATGATCGACTTTGATTGATAATAAAATAAAACCCAAAAGTGCCTGGAATACAGCCATAAAATGTTATTTAAAGGAGAAGAGATAGTAATTCCTTTGAGAGGAAGATACCTATCTTTCCTTGTTTTAAGACTAGCAAGATTAGGAAACAAATCCTAATCAATTATTAAAAATATTAAAAATGAAAAATAGAAAAGATTCTTGAGTTGGTTATCTAAGCATTCCCTGCATCATGTTATACCTAGATTGAAAACACAGTTATGTTAAGAATACTTACAAAGTTGATTGGAGTGAAGAATAATTGAAGAGAAGCCCTAATTTTTCGTGTGTGGTGATGTTTTGGTCGTGAATAGTAGCTGTGAATAAGTGATTGTTGTGGGTTAGGGAGTGTTTGGTTTAAACTAGAGATATTTTGATATGCAGAGTTGACGGACCAGGCAGAACAAAAAAGGGGGTTCCGCCTGTTTAGTCGAAAGGTTACGCCATATCAGCAGAGATGAAAAGTGTTTTGATTTGTTTTGATTTTTGTAATTTTATTCTAAGGTTCAACACTATAGTATCGATTCATTGATTCTAAACTAAATCTAAGAAGAATAAATGTTTCTTATTTAAGAGGTTTCATGAACATGTTGACAATGTGGTTTTCGTATGAAACTTTCTTGGTTGAGATGTCCCTCAATGAACATTTTTACCAAGGCGATGATGTATGGACTTTAATACGTTCAGTAAGAGTACGTTTGATTGAAATACCACTGAGGTCAATGCTTCCTTTTTTGTTGTTTGAATGACAAAAATGACATTAATCGAGAATGTGAGGTTGACGAGATCCTTCTTGATCTTAAGGAACTTGTTGACATGCTTTTCAGCCCGACTTGGCTTTAGTATGTGGAAGTTGCATGAGACGTTTGTTTCTTAAAGAACCATGAGGTAAGACAATGTCTAAGTAAAAGTAATTTGTGCCTTTTATATCAACATAGTTATCGGCATGGTCCAAGTTATCATACACTTTGGTGTCTATTCCCGTTCCTTTGGGATACCATAATTCTAAGTATGCACTAATCTAAAACTATGTTTAACGGCTTCAAGGTGGATTAGTATCTTCTTAAAAAAACAATCACATAAACAATCACTAATCATAACGTCGAGTCTACTAGTCGTGAGGTAAAATAGACTTTCAATCATGTCTCTTTATTTAGTGTTATCCATGGATTCACTTTTCTCATCCTTATTTAGACATAGAACACGTAATTCATTGTGTACTTGTGAGAAACTAGGAATAACTTCTAAGTGATTATTCCTTACTTTTTAGAGCTTGCGAAAAGTCTTTCATAGTATTATTATCTTGACTTTGTTTATTTTCTTTCCAACATCTTTATTTATTTTGCAAGATCCAATTATGATTTTATTTTTTTCGATTGAGATGATAAGGTCAAAACTTTATTTTTATCAGATTTGTTTATTTATCCCAAAATACTTGTTTTAAACCAATCTTTGACACGAGACAACATACGTTAATTCCAGTTTATGTCTTTATGGTTTAGGGGTAAAGCTAAAGACACGTAACATACTTTATCAAATAAACACAAGTACGCAACATACTTTGTAAATTGTCAAAGATACGCAACATATTTTCAAATAATCTTCGATCTGCGCAATATGATCGGCTGGTAGCAGGTTACCAGGTTACCCAAGAATCCAAGATTAAAAGTTACACCTTTGGTCCCCAAACAGTCTCACAACTCGCGTAGTTGATCCTGTTTTGGTAACGGTCGTTAAAAAAATTTAACATTTTTATTTTGAAATCTAGATAAAATCTTTTTTTTAATAATATTTAGAAAAAAATTTTAAAATTAAAATTTTTTAAAAAGTTAAGATTTAATAAATTAAAATGTATTAAAAAATGATTTTTTTTAAATTAGTTTTTTTTAAGTTAAATTTTTTTGAAAGAAATATCAAAATGTAAAAAATATATTTTTTTTTAAAGTTAAAATTTTAAATTTTTTTAAAAGTTAAAATTTTAAAAAAAAAATATATATATTTTTTTTAACTTAAAGAAAAATTAATTTTTTTTGAAAAGATCAAAATTTTAAAAAAAATAATAATTTTTTTAAAAAAATTTTCAAAAAATTTTAACTTTAAAAAAATATATTTTTAAAAATTTTTCCTTTTTTTAATGCATTTTAATTATTTTTTTTAATATTAACTTTTTTTAAAAACTTTAATTTTTTTTTCTAAATTTTAATAATAAAAAAAAAGATTTTATCTATATTTCAAAAAAAAATGTTAAAAAGTTTTTTTTAACTTTTTTAACGACCGTTACCAAAATAGGATCAAATCCGCGAGATATGAGACAGTTTGAGGACCAAAGGTGTAACTTTTTATCTTGGTAACCTGCTAACAGCCGGTCATATTGTGTAGATCGAATATTATTTGAAAATATGTTGCGTATCTTTGACAGTTTACAAAGTATTTTGCGTACTTGTGTTTATTTGACAAAGTATGTTGCGTATCTTTACCTTTACCCCTTATGGTTTATTAAAATTCCTAGTGACACTAACCTAATGAATGACTTTTAAAACCTTTAGCAAATTCTCTTGTTTAATAGTCCATCTTCCTTGTCATTTCCTAATCTCTCTTATCTTACCATTATTCAATTTTTCACTAAGTCATAATCTACCGAATGTGATGTCTTAAAGTAAGATGGTCATTAGTTGAGTGTTAAGTTTAACAATTTCTCGATTCATTAGGTTTCTTTGTTCAAAATAGTATAACCTTTGTTATTATGACACCATCCAAGAAGTATGTTTTCATAAAACTTAAAATCGAATTATAATATGCAAGACCTTGATGTTTTAGAGTACAATGTTTTCCTCAAAAAAAATGTTTTGATGTACTCGATTACCTTTTGTATACTTCATGTGAAGATTTACTAAACGATAGTTTTTAAGATATGATTGAAAATTCAAATCTGTGTTTAGATGATATTATCTCATAAACTAGTGGAGTATTTTATTTGTTGAATTTGCAAGCATCATAAAAGTGTTGGTTATCTTATCACTTAGGAGTATTTTATTTGTTTAGATGATATTATCTCATAAACTATTGTGGAGTATTTTATTTGTTGAATTTGCAAGCATCATAAAAGTGTTGGTTATCTTATCACTTAGGTGATTCTTAGTTACCTCGCTTGTAGAAAAGTATTAAGTGAGACTCACTCGAGAGTTCCAATTTTCTATGTCCGAAGGCTAAGTGAGACGATGCACCTTATGTCTCCCATTCATTGTTATGTGGAAATCCTTTGACCACAGAGGATCCAATCCTCGTTATAACTTACTAAAGAAAGAACAACTAAAGCTATGAACTACTAATTCTACACACGATGAATCTTAAGCTGAAAGCATGTGTCAATCAATAGGTAAGTAGAAATAATGCGTACCTTTTAAGTTCCAGAGAGAAGCTATCATGAAGATAATCATTAAGCGTATTATCTTGACTTGTAGGAAAGCTTGTAAACTCAAATAATCGTGAATCCAAGGAGGTTAGACAAACATATAAAAGCACGGAACATGATATCCTTAATCCTTTTATCGTAAGTCTCTATTAGAGATGGAGTTACTTCTAAAACTGCGAAACATTACCCTGCCATAATGTAATGTGCTTCCAATGCCAATAAAAAGTAACCCATCCAATGGTATTTAACATCCAAAAAACTGCCCAGGTTCTATTTCTAGTAAGGGGGACGGAAAGAAAAACTTGCGGACTGAAAATCCGAGGTTCTATTTCTAGTAAGGGGGACGGAAAGAAAAACTTGCGGTAATTTCTCTTCTAGACTTAAAAAACTTAACTTGCTTTGTTTTACTTGTTGAAGGTTCATTTGAGTTAAATCCTAATCCGGTTTTATCTCTAAATGCCTTTTGGCTTTTCAATAATCTTTCAAGGGATTTTGAACTTTTTTCAAATTTAACTAACATTTTTGCTTTTTCATTTTGTCTTTTAATTTCATGTTTGTAGTCTTGACATATTTTGCATTCTAGATCAATTTCAACATTACTCTCAAGTCTAGACATTTATCTTCCAATATTATTTCCTTTTCAGAATTGTTCTCAACAGATTTTGATGGTTCATTGTTAAAGATTGTTTTTAGGTCCATGGTACTTAAATGTTTAGATGCATTTTCTAGTTTAGAGAATTCTAAGATGAAAGTGTCAAAACAAAAGTGTTAGGTTTCAAGTTGTACCTTGTTTGTGGTTTTATCAACTTCATGACTACAAACCAGATAGTTGTCGTCATCTTCATCCGTGTCACTCCATGATTCATAAACAAGTCCTCTTTGAGCTAGACACAAGTTTTCATCTTCACTTATACCTTCATTAAAAACATTTAAACTCGTAGCACATGTATTTACTTCAACTAAATGTCTATCTATTAGTTTTTGTAAGACTAACAACTCATACGTAAGATCAAATTGATCATCTTTGACTTGACATATTTCTTAATGAAAGTTTAATATATTTTTCCAAATATCATTAGCCGTTTGGCAAAAATACACTCTTTCATATTCAATCCTAGGTAAAGCTTTATAAATCATTATCTTAGATTTAGTGTTTTTATCAAATTTAAGATAATCATCTTGATTTTCAAAACTTGTTTTTGTTGGTTTAAAATCACCAATGGAAATAATATGCCAAAGATCTTGATCAATTGATCTTACATAAATTTCAAATTTACTTTTCCATTCAAGGAAGTTTTCTTTTTCAAGTAGCGGTGGCCTTTGAATAGATTGCCCTTCTTTGAGATTTTTAAAATCCATGGATCGATTCAAGTTTTAAAATACAATATATTTAAAAAATCTTGAGTAATGTAGCTCTTGATGCCAATTGTGGAAAACTAGAAGGGGGGTTGAATAGTTTACCGCTTTTTAACTTGTTAATCTTTGAAAAGCTTTACGTGTAAACAACAATTCTAACTAATTAACACTAATTAATATGCAAGTATAAAGAGAGAAATGATCAAACCACAACACGATTTTTTATCGTGGTTTGGATACAAGGACTCTTTTTCCTTGCCCTACTCCACGCCCCGGGTTTCCAACTCGAGAGTTTCAAGCACTAGTCAACAAGCTCCTTTCACCGGTGGAGAAACCCTTTCAATCGTCGCTTACACTTTATCCGTTACAAAGCTAAATACCGGGTCCTAGTTCAAGGTAGAACCACCCTAACGTCGCCTATTCACTATCTCCGACACTAAGCTAGATGTCGAGTTCTTTTACAAAGGTATAACCACTCCTATCACTTAATGTATTTTGAGGACTAAAATACTAACCGATCACTTCTTAACAATATACAAATGAAGTATAAACTATATGAGTTTACACAATGGAAGTCTAACAAGTCTTGCAACGTTGAGTTGAAACTTGTAACTTCTCGGATGAAGTTGTGAACTTCCTTTCTACATAAGAGAATCACACAAGAGAGTTGCTACTGAGTTAGATGAGATAAATGAGAGTTTATATGCAAAGTATAACTAAAAAGTGATGGGTGATTTCTTGCAAGTGGCTTGGTATACATAGCTAACCAAACCAGAAGACTGGCGGATCCGGCGGAACCAAAACAAGGGTTCCGCCAGGTCTGACAGTCAAAGACTACAAGAAATCTTTCCATATCAACTAAGAAACCTTCTAAATGTGTGAGAAACCTTCTAAATGTGTAAGAGACATTATGGATAGTCAACTAAGAAAGATTTCCATAAATGCTCATGATGCATGTCATGATGTCATGTTGTATATTCTATATTTAGAAATATAACAATGTTATGTTTAATATGTAAGTGTAGCAAATGAGATAAAGTCTAGTTTAAGCAAGACTTAAACTATAATCATGTTTTACTAAAAACTAAAGTTTACACTTTATCGTTAACAAAACTTACCAAAGATCGTAAAATATAAATAACGTTTTTAGGCGATATTTGTATTAACAGATTTGTCGGCGGTTAAGGACAACATAAAACTGAGAGTGCGAATAGTAAGAAGTTGGATGCAGGATGTCTATGGCAAACCATGCATTAAAAATATGGAATTAGCTATTATGGATGAACAAGTAAGTTTAATGTCCCAAAGTTAATGTTAATCCAACAACTCTGTTACATTTTTTATTTGTGTTGTTACATTTAATTTGTTGCAGAGCTCTAAGATGCAGGCCACTGTACGTATGGCATTGGTTAATGGGTTTAAGCATAAGCTCCAAGAGGGCAGTGCTGTCACGCTTTTTCGGTATAGTCTTGGGGAGATTCAGTCAAAGTATCGGATGGTCAACAGACCCCTTTGACTGAGTTTTTTGTCCAACACAATAATTGAACCGTGTGCTCATTTTACCGGTTCGGTTTATGGTTTTGATTTTAGAGCTTTCAAAACAATAACCGGCCTTCAGCAGGAGGAAGATGGGCAGTTTGGTAAGTAACTTTTACTTCTGTATAATGCTTTCTTTTATAAATGTTTATGCTCATATATACATAATACTTTCTACGTCTGCATCTTAAACATTCATAAGCATAGTCCTTTTAAACGTTATCCATCTGTAGAAATAAGGCATCATATTATGGTTCCTTTTTTGTTTTGTAGATGTTATTGGACATGTGGTTGCTTGTGACGATCTCAATAATTACGATAAAAATGGGAGATCAGGGAAGAAAAAGCCGCTAACACTTGCTGATAAGGAGTACGTATCATATACACTAAAGTTGGACCCTTTTATATTTACTATAAATGATTGATGTTTTTGATGCGTGGTTTTGCAACCTTGCAAGAGGTTTTACTTCTCAAGGGATCTTGAGAAGCTTGCAATCCCCACCAGGCAGTGTACCTGACCGATGTAGTATAGTGGAGTGGCAAGTACCGGGGGATTGATCGTTCTACTTGGGGAACAGTGTTCGTTAGGATTAAAAGCTACTCTAATTAGGTCTAATGGTGAGGGATGATTCTTTTTGTATTTTTATGTTTTAAGGAAAGTGTAGAACCGTAGAGGGGGGTGAATACGGTTTCTTCGGCTTCTAGAACGTTTAAAAAACTTTAAGCCTCGAAGATAACCAAGTGGTCTTAAGTAAGAACAACCACAAACACAATCACAACCACAAGTATATAAAGCAAGTAAGAACACCACGATATATACTGGTTCGGGATGGGGGGTTTATACCATCCGTATGTCCAGTTGCGAATCCACGACACCGATAATATTCACTAGTATAATCCTTTCGGTGGACTACAAACCGTTACAATTCACTCCACCGATATTCACCAATATCGATGCTCACAAAGAAGGAATTACTCCCCAACGGTATTCCGCCCTCGGAAACCACCCAAAAGAATCTCGCGATTCGACTTCACCTAAGGATCACTAAGACCACTACCAAAACTTCCCACCGGAAGTATCAAACCCCAACTAGATCCCTAATGATCTAGGCTTGGTCACCAAGACACAAGACTTCCCTAACAAACAAGTGAATGAATGAATAAGTGTTTGTTTAATCAAGCGCTAACCTAACCTAGAGACTCGATTGTAATAGAAAGGGTAAAGATAAGAAGACCCTCGACACAATCACAAGAGTGGATTAAGTTCTAGAGATTCTTCCCTTGCAAGGAGATGTGTTCTTTCAAAGATGTTAATGTGTTTAACTAATAACACAAGATAGAATTAGAGAGATTAGAGATAAAGAATGTAGAGAGAAAGAGTAATGGCAAGGGGTGAGGAACACAAGAGGCAAGGGGGTATTTATAGGCCAAGATCCAAACATGGGAAAAATTTTGCGAGGTCGGCGCGTCACCCACGCGTCAACGCGTAGGCAGCGCGCCAGGCACCCTGTTGTATTTTTCCCCAGTGTTGGGCGTTGAATCTTATAAATACCTATCCTTACTAAACCCCCAATTGTACTTCACACTAAACCTTAACATTAATCAATCTAAGGTTTACCAACTCAAATATCCAATTTGAAAATGTTTTGTGAAATGTTTATTAGACAATCAATTATCAAAGATAGAAAGAAAGAAGAGATAATTTAGTAGAGGGGTAGAATGGGTATTCCTCACATGGCATAGAAAAGAGAGAAAAAATATGCCATGGAATATTCCTCCATAGGGAAGAGTGAGAGAGGTTGGTTAAGAAGTAACCATGGTTAGGTTAGTAGAGTGTGTAAAGAATAAACCAATGTTAGGTTAAAGGGTATATCCAAGGGAATATTCCATCCTTGGTATGGTTAAGAGTTAACCAAGGTTAAGTGTAGAGAACTAACCATAGTTGGGTTAGGAGAACCATGGTTGGGTTAAAAAGAGAATATCCAAGGTAGGGATGGCAACGGGTCGGGTTTGGGTCGGGTTTTAGTGAACCCGTACCCGTACCCGTTTATGAAATCTATACCCAAACCCGCCCCAAAACCCGATGGGTACCCGTTTATAAAATCCATCGGTTTTTCGGGTTTTCCCCGCGGGTTTCGGTTATCCCCAATTGAGTATTATATGGACAAAATAGCGGTATTAATATTAAGTCACACTAAAATCCACCGAGAAAACAAAGGAAAACACCATAATATATTATTTTTTTTAAAAGTTAAAGAAAATGAATATCGTATCAAACGATTTAACCCATTTGGATAACTCATGTACAGAATAAAATATGTAATATAATAGAGATACATATATAAAAGAATATAATGGAAGAAATTATATATAATGTATATATATTCTAGTTAATTATAATATCAATAAAGCGGATATAGATTCGGGTAAGCGGATACGGGTACGGGTAATCGGGCGGGGATTACCCAAACCCGTACCCGAACCCGTACCCGGCTAAAAAATTATATCAATACCCAAACCCGCATCCAAATCCGCCAACCCGTCCCCGAACCCGACCCAACCGGTTCGGGTTTCGGTTTTCCCCGTCGGTTTCGGGTGCTTTTGCCATCCCTAATCCAAGGTATATTCCTTTTCTTGGAGAGAAAGGTTTGGGATGTGAAAGGGTGTAAGGAATATTAGGTTGGATTGTGTGTGTGTAAGGGAATATGTAAGTGTGGATGTGATGGGGAGCTTAGTGTGTGTAGAAGGTGAAATGGTTGTGAGTAGTGACTGGCCTCAAAACGGGTCAACCAAAGTCAACCACGGACATGGTCAAGATGGTCAAACAGCTTGTGCCAGTTCTTTCGAGGAATACNTATCCAAGGTATATTCCTTTTCTTGGAGAGAAAGGTTTGGGATGTGAAAGGGTGTAAGGAATATTAGGTTGGATTGTGTGTGTGTAAGGGAATATGTAAGTGTGGATGTGATGGGGAGCTTAGTGTGTGTAGAAGGTGAAATGGTTGTGAGTAGTGACTGGCCTCAAAACGGGTCAACCAAAGTCAACCACGGACATGGTCAAGATGGTCAAACAGCTTGTGCCAGTTCTTTCGAGGAATACAGTGTTTTCCCGGGTCGTTAAGTCCCGACGAGGTGTGAAATTGTATTTAAACGACTTTGTGATCGGGTGATTTCGAATGGGAAAAGGATATGAGTGATTATACTAAGGAAATATAAAAGAAAATGATTCAAATAAACAATATCAACAAATACGTAAAACCAAGTAATCTAAAAACGTATTTAAAACGGAAAACGTACGTTTAATATTAAAAATACGTAAAAGCATACAATAAAAAGTGAAATATGCTAAATCCAACTGAGATAAGTAGAAAATAAGCCAAAGAAAAGAGAAAAGAGCATTGGAATAAGCAATAAGCAAGAAAAAGCAAATCCAAATCCAACTGAGAACCAAACAGGCCACAAGGGCTTATACCAGGCTTGATTAAGCCCTGCTAATAAGCTCAAAAGGTCAAAAGAGGCTCGGAACTGGAAAGCTTGTACTACTAGCTCTCCAAAAGATCCAAGAGCTCAGAAAAAGCTCAAGATTTAAGCAAGAAAAAGAGCTTGTGAAATGAGCTTGAAGCACACTGATGGTGTAACCACTCAGTATATGCTTATAAGCTTAAAAGCTCAATCCAACCACACAACAGCTAAAATCTACTCAATCACAGTCAAACAAACTCAGAAGTCAGAACAAACACTAAACAATAAGCTATGAAAAAACAAAACCAAGAATCAAGAAGTTCATATGCTACTGATGTAGCAAAAGCAGAAATGGGTCCAAAATGAGCAACTTAGGAGGCCAAATAAGCAAGACTAATAAGCAACTAAGGGCAAACAAGGAACATAGCTAACAAGACAGTATATCAAGCTTCTCAAATCACAAAAGTTCAAGTCATGAGCTTAACTAGTTAACAAGTTACAGTCAAAAGAAAATTGGTTTTCCTGTCATTTTGCTGTCAAACAACTTTTGCGGCCCGAAAAAGGGCTAAAGACCTTGGAAAAAAAATCTAAAAATTAAACCAAAAATGACAGTAACTATATAATCAACTAAATAAGCTACAAACCAAAATAAGGTAAAACGGGCTTATAACGAAGAAATGAAAAATCAAAAACTTTTTCTGTAGTAAAAATCGACTGAAAAAGGGCTATTTACCCTTGTAAAAAAAATCTAAAAATTAAAATAAAAATACCACTAAGTAAAAAATATATAATAGTAAATTATCCCAAGATTTTATTAGATTTGGTTGAAAATTGAAGAAATGAAAAATAAAAGATTTTTGCTGCAGTTTGGAACTTTTTTGACTTTTTGATTAGAACACTTAGTTTGACTTTGATGAAGTTCTAAAGGTTCCTAATCACTGAAAATGAAGTAATAAGCTACAATGAAACTTGTTTAAGCTAGATTAACAACTCCTACAACTAAATTGATGGCTATCCTATCCTAAATTCCAACAGTTAACACTAAAATGAAAGTTACATGAGATATTGACTTTCTACTGAATAAACACTTGATTTTAAAGTTAAACTAGGCTAAAATGACCTAAGGGAGTATGCATGAGCCATTAACAACAACAAAGAACTAATGCACAATGGTGAAAACCACTGTGCTAAACACTCCTTAAAATAGCTTGAAATGAGATTTTCAAAAGATTTGACTGAAAAAAGCCATGACTCTGAATCCCAAGGTTATACTATGATGAAATATGATCATTTAAGCTTAGAAACACTAACAATAACAACAATAACCTAAATTAACCAAGATTGAGCATATTGGCAGTGAACATGAGAAATTGACCAACAACAGATTCTAATGCACAACAGATACACAAACACATCACACATTATTCATTACACTAGTTGAGCACAAAAGAACAAGATAAGCACTACAATAAACACTGTAACAGTAAAATGCCAAGAATTGCAAAACAAGCTTACAACTGATTCCAATGGACAGAGCAATGAATAAAAGGCCAAATAACTTTCCTAACACCTCCCCAGAGGTACTAATACCATGAAAATCCAAAATCCACCAGGCTTCTTTGCTTTTTTTTTCCTTCACAATGATTTTTTATTTTCTATTTATTTTTGAGTATTCATATGTATTTTTGATTTTTCTGAGTGAAACAAGTTGTTAGGTCTTAGAAGCTTATAAAAACTTGTAAATTAGCTAAACTAAGTTCAAAGAAGTAAGAAACAACACTTTTTAACATAAAACAAGCTATGATGAAATTTTGAGTAAATTTGAAGTAAAAACTAAATTAAACAACAAGAAATGATTCTTTGATTAGAAAAGCATAAAATTACACTGAGAAAGTTAACAATATAAGTTTGAAACTGATTAGAACAAAAGGAAGGCTAAATTTAACTAAAACGACATAAACTACACTACTAAAACTACTACTAGCTACTACTACTTCCTTCTTCCATTTTTCTTGACTTATAAGCACTGAGGAAGTTTTCTCTCTCATTCCCACTTCATTTTGAGCCCTTTGATGGCTTGAAAAGATCTTGGTCGTTGAAATATATTTTTGGCGCCAAAAGGTCTTGGGTAGGTTGGGGCAGTTTGAGAAGTTTGGAGGTTGTGTGAGGTAGAGGGGACATGGTATGGAAGGGGTGAGTTGGAAGAATGGTGAGTTGCAGAGCAGGTATAAAAGTGGAGGTGGAGAGGGTGAGTGAAAGTCAAATGTTTGACTTGGGTGTTTGACTGTGAGGAAAAGAGATAACGGGGGAGTTATATTTTTGTTTTTGGGTCGTGGGTGAAGTTAGGTTGTGTTTTGGGTTTAAGATAAAGGGTGTGTGTGGTGGGCTGGACATAAACACAAAGGGTCCAATGGTTTGTAGTTATATAACACAAGGACCAATTGTGTAATTGCTGAAAACCGAGGGACCAGTTTTGCCACTTCTTCCAAACTTCTCCCAAGGACCATTATTGCCACTTCTTGATTCCACAAAGACCTTTGTTGTTCATTTTCCAAAATAAAATCATCCAGGGACTAAATATGCCAAAATTCAAAGTTGAGGGGCCATTCTTGCCATTTGATAAAAAGTTTCATTCAAGGACCAATTTTGACAATTTGAATAATACAGGGACCTTGAATGATAATTTTCCACATTTTGAATACCAGGGACTATTTTTGCCAATTTATGAAAGTTCAGGGGCTGAAACTGCCAATTATGCAAACTTTGTTCGTTTTTCATTTGTTTTCAGTCATTTTGTCCCTGAAACTTATAAAAACACAGTCCAATGATATTTTCTGCATTTTGAGACTTTTCCAAGTGTTTTTACTGTATTTGAGGTCTAAATGTGAAAGAAATGATGAGTATTTACACACTCATCAATCCCCCACACTAAACTATTGCTAGTCCCTAGCAATCCTTTTTGAAAATTTAATGGATTTGAAGTCTCTTTACCATAAGCCATTACTTCTGGAGTAGCCAATGTTTTAGTATGTGATACCTTGGTACATTAATAACCAAATGATTTTGAGCAAACCATCAGCTGTCAATGGATTTGATTTGTCTTTACCAAAAGCCGTTTTCTTCTGGACTAGCCAACTCTTAGATAAAATACACTTATTATCTTGGTGAGCTGATTACCAATTATGGTTTTCCACTGCCTTTACCACAAGCCATAACCTTGCGGGCTAGCCAACTCTTCACTAATTAAAGATATGGTGAGTTGAATACCATACAATTTTAGGCAAATTGTCAGCCATCAACGGATTTCAGACATCTTTACCGAGAGCCGTTTGCTCTCGGATTAGCCAGTCCTTATGTGGGTTAGACATGGTGGACTGATAACCATTTATTACGTTCTAAGTGTGAAAAAATTTTAAAATTTTGGCCAAAATGGGGGAACTAGGGCACTAAAAGGCACACATGTGATCAAATTCGCCATAATTCCCCCCACACTTAGAACTGAATATTGCCCTCAATATTCAAATTACCGGCTATTATGCCGACACTTAGAACGTAAGGAGGTAATATTATTAGCCTTTTATTTTTTTATTTTTTTTATTTTTTTTAACAGCAGGGGCAACTCCCCCACACTTAGGTGGTAGAAAAGAGAAAGAAATCAGAGACACGGGTGAAGACCCATGTTGTACTACTATTTTTGTTAACTGAGTCGCTAGCTTGACTCGACCCCGAATTCATTGGTTCTTGGAGAAGCAACATGTGGAAGAGACAATCTCCATCGGACTTTCATTTAAAATGTTTGGACAAACATTGAAGTACGTGAAAGTTCCACTCCGATGAGATAAAACATACCCGACTCAAAAGAATGGTAAATTTGAGATGCCGGGATCAAATATGGTATCCTCACTCCCAAATGAGTGAAGAAGCGAGGAAGTCACCGAGTAGGTGAAGAAAAGAAAGAAAATCATGATAACAATCATGACAAGATCTTCTTCCTCAGGATCAAGTGCAGTTGCACTCATTTGGATTNCTTTGCAATCCAAGCAATCATACTCCGGCGGAGTAATGATATGAGTGAGTTCACCGGAGAACTCCTCGTGAAGAGAGTTAGCGATAGAATTGGAATTCTTTGGCTCTAACTCATGAAGGGTATACGGAGGTGGGACATGTGCTGTACTTTGTGGGATATAAACATGCACCTCGTCCATTATAGTCTCCGTTTCAGACTCATCACTATCAAGAGTGGATTAACTGAATTTAGAGTAAATTTAGAATCGAATTCAAACAAAGGATTAGCGATAGTCGTTTTGAATGTTGTGGAAACGAAGTGGTCAACATCCTCTTCAAGGTTAACGATCTAGAAATGTGGAAGTGATGCATCAATAAATTTGATGTCTTTAGAATATAAAGAATCGGCATCACTATAATCACTGTCAGAATTGGAGAAAGTTTCAACAAGATCTTTTGGGAAGTCAAGAGGAGGGGACACATCACACACATGGTCAAGAATACCCTTAGACTCACTTGGGATCGGGATAAGGTTCTCAACACTAGACTTTATGAATTCGTCCGATTCCTTTTCAGGAATAGTGTCAAGATGCTCATCCCCCATTATGGGAGAGTCTGTGGGATCTTCGGGTGTGACAGTAGACTGAGGGAGTTGAGAAGGACTAGCACTCATGGAATTCACAAGTTCCATTTGTTCTACTGCTAGTGATTCAGTTATATTCTTTTCTCCCTGTGTTTCCACAGATTGAATCTCAACTGATGAACTGGATGAATCATTATAAAATTGTAGGATATCAAAGATATCTTCATCATCACTGTCATCAGGAATGAAACGGAATTGAGAGCTAGATCTGGCTGCTTTTTCTTTTGCAATTGATTCCCTAATAGATTTCTCAAAGGCATCTTGGGAATTTATTTTAGCAGCCTGCTCTTCAGCTAACAATTCTTCCATGGATTTTTGATTTGGATTATCTTGGGCATGTTTAAATTCCTTCAAATCTTTCACTAAATCCAGAAGATCAATGAGAAGATTTTGAGGAATTAGCTGAAGCTGAGGTTGTGTTTGGTTCATTTGGTACTGTGGAGGTTGGTCATGATACGAAGAGTCGTAATTGTTACAAGGAAATGGATTCCTTGTTTGACACTCGGAGCTGAAGTGCGGACCCTCACAGTACTCACAACAATTGAACTGATGTGACTGTGATTCATGTGGATTGTGGTCAAAACCAAACTCATGATTGTTACAAGGAACCTGTTCATAGACAAACAGATTCCTAGTTTGACAATCAGAGCTGTAGTGAGGGCGTCCACAATATTCACACGAATATGTCTCCATCTCGGGGTGTGGGGTTGGTTAAAGAAACTGGTTGTTTCATTGTAGGGATTTTGGTCATAGACATACCCGTTCCCTGAATTTACAATACTACAACCGGGGCAATTTCCACCATTTGGAGGACCACCACACCACTGACAACCACATTGGTAAGATGAAAACATCAGAAAGAATTAAACGGACAGAGGGTAAGTGATGAAGAATTAAACATTTGAGAGGATACGAAGAATAGAATTAAACGGTTTGAGCGTAAGGGATAAAGAATTACACGGATAAGAGGAATAAGAAGAATATTTTTGGATTTTTATAATTTTGAAAAACATGTACTAAGAACACAAAAGAAAAATGGAAAATAAATTTGAAAAGAGAATCTTTTTGGGTTTTTATTTTGTGTTCGTTGAAAACTGAATTAAAATGTTTTTGGTAATCGCATTGATAAACCAAATCGTTTCCTCTTAGATCACACTAAGTAATCCCTGAGTAATCTGTAATGGTAAACTTCACGATCTGTTTTGTTTTTATAAGAAAATATGAACAAAGATGGTAAATATACAATGGGTGAATATCAAAGATCACTAATTTGCAAATCGTTTAGATACGCAGCACACCTCCCCGGCAGCGGCACCATAATTATTTGATACACGCTCGGATTAACCACTTAACCAACGAATGGTCAACATAGTCAAACCTCACATTTTTCGAGAGTATAGGGTTTTCCCGGGTCGTTAAGTCCCAACGAGGCGTGAAATGGAAAATCGGTTCAAGTTTGTGATCGAGTGATGTGAATAGTAAAAGATATAGTCATGTATGAAACAATGGAAGGTGAATCTACACTAGAAAACATATATTAAAGCATATTAAAAAAATGGAAAGCTCAAGTAACATAAAACACAATCTAAACTTAAAACGAGCCCAGAACTAAATGATTAAAGCAAAGATAATAAAAACACTAGAAGTAAGTAAATAATATAAAGTTAACGATAAAAGACAACAACTAAAAATAATAAACTAGATTATACTAAGCAAGCAAATAGGAAATGTATGATAAAAAGATATACTTGTTAAGCATATTAACTAAGCTAACAATATCAAATAAAACATTAATAAGCATATTAAACTAATAAACTAAGAGTAAAATGATAAGAAAATAGAACCCGCTTGATGAAATGAGACCCGCTCCAAAAGCTCCAAACCTAATCTATAAAAATGATGACTAACCCAATAATACTCATTTATCACTCACTCGTCATCTACTAATTCTCAACTATCACTACTAACTTTTAGAATAAGAAAATCAAGATTTAAAAAAAAAATGATAAAATAAAATAATAATAAAAGTCACTCACTAAAAATTTAGCTACAACTGTAACTTGATTTGTGAAAAACGTTTCAAACATAAAGACGAAAAATAATAAACTAATTATGCCAAATATTAAAATAAGAAAACAAAGGAAATGAGTTTTAGCTAAATGAATCTGGTGAAAATTTCGTACAAACAAGATTTAACAAAGTAGGCAAATGATTATAAAACTAATTTAGTGATGGATGGTTAAAGATAATAACTAAAAAAAATAAATGGCATTCTTTTTGTTACTAACTAATACAAGCACGAGTAATAATATCAATCTGTATTGTTAAAGAAAATTGCATCAAATATGAAAACAAATCAACACATAGGAAAACTACGAATCTTTCATACAGTTCATAAAAGAAATAAAGTAACTAAAACAAATGTGATGATTCACTAATCATTACCCTACAATTAATGATGATAAACAAATGAAATAGAATGATACTGTAGTAAAAATGACGGCTAAGTGCAAGATTCGGAACCGACCCTCATGGGTGTCGGCTGCTGCTTCTTTCTTTTCCCGCTCCCTTTTTCTTCGTAGGGTTTTGTAGTGATAAGTGCTAACATCTTTTTGGACTGGCCAGGTTGTGTGTAGTGAATTTGGGCCAACTGTTCCATTTGCTGGATGAATGGACAATGGAGTACATAATATATATTAGTGCTCTTAGTTCGGCTTGAGTCAAAAGTTAGCTTGAGTCGGGTCTATTTCTTCGGGCTTCAATAATCTTCAATAAAATGCTCGAAATCTTGCACTTTGAACTTTGCTCCAATGTCCGTGACTCGTAAATTTTGCTCTTTCCAATTTTGTGCTCGGTTTTGTCCACTTTTGCCTCGTTTTCAATCCTTTTGTACCTAAAACACATAAAAACATAATCCAAGGATATTTGCAACATTATACGGTCATTTTGGCTCGGAAAATAGAAGAAAACATATGTGTAAAATGACAGATATCAAGTAGTGTGTGTATTTTGAATGTAAAGGTATTGGGAGTTTTAGATATGGGTTGTATAAGGATGGGATGTGTATAGGTATGAGTTGTATATGTAAGGTATAGGTGAAGTATGTGTAAGTGTGTGTGAAGAATGGTATGTGAGTGAAGTGTGTATTTTGAAAATAAAGATGTGTGTATGTGAGTATGTAGAAAAGAGTGTATAAGTGTATAGGGAAGTGTATGTATGGGTGTATAAGAGAGTGTATGGGAAGTTGTTAAAGTATGGGAATATTGTGTGGGAGTTTGTATGGAGACAAGGAGTACACTTTTTGTGTAAGGAATGTAAGGAATATTAAGAGGTTGTTGGGAAAGGATTGTTGGGAAGGATTGTGGGAGATTTGATGGTTTAACTTTTGTAAAATGCGATTAAGAGGAAGAAAAGGTTTAGACAATTAAGATTATGAGTTGAGAAAATCATAGGTTACTTATAAGTCCAAGTAACACAACGTCGAGAATCCATAGTTTCATATCTCGTGACTTTCCACGACTCGACGTACTCAACTAACACCTTGATACAAACAAGTCAAGTGCTTTGCCTTGATGTAAAGCATAACCCATGCTGGTAAGGATGCGTTTACACAAAGAGACCTTGGACTTAGTATGACCAATAAGGGAGTAATCCCGGTACGTGATTAGAGAAGACGTAAGCACGGGATATGAGCATATGCATGCCTTCACATGATGTTACGTGAAATATATAAGCTCCTTAAGTTTAGAAAAGCCTTGGCTAGAGGCGAGAGTTAGAAAACATGAGTTGGCATTTTCCCGTAAGTGGGTGTTTTAAAAGTTGGATCTCTCTAATCCCAAAACTCGTTTCGAGTGTTCTCAATTAAGCACATAACATATTCATACCTGTATTGAAAGATCCACATTTGTCGTGTAAGGGGAAAGCCGAGTTTCAAAATTCGTCTCGATGTTCACAGACGTCTGGCGCGTCACCCACGCGTTGACACGTGGGTGGCGCGTCAGCAGCAGATATGTGAGACGGGGAATTTTGGCTAACATTTGTAATTTTATGTATTTCGAAGATTTATTTGTCATCATTAAAACATTAGGAGATCTTGATAATGTTGCCTCAACATAAAGCAAGTAAAAATCTCGGTTTTGAAGGAGTGAGCGGAATTAGTTGTTAGTCAACTAACCTAATTAACTACAAATGCAAATAAAATAAAATGACAAGAAAATAAAAGGTTGTGAAACTTATATGGAGAAAAGTGTGTTTACTTAGATTTCATTACTCCCTAGCTATCTTTTACCGGTTGATTAGTTTGTTACAATTGTGTGGATAACGGTTTGTATTCCTTAATACCATTCGTAGGGCCGTGCACGATCTTCCCTAACTCTGTAAGCGCGTACTTCATCTTATGGCGACACGTTTAGTATCCAAACCAAGAAATCACTAATAATTACTTATGCTTTAATACAACCAAATTAATCGTAGTACACATCCGATTCATGTTTCTTAGAACGTTTAAGCAGGTTACCAATTGGAGGTTAGCCAATTTTTCCAAGCCTAACATCGATATCACCCACCCACAACAATTAATAACAAACCAACAACCAATAATCAATAGCTAGGTTTCATTACATCTAAGCAAACACAAGAAAAACCTAGCCTAACATGTTAATGTAAAGACAAGCATAAGATAAAATCAAACAACACATAGACATATTGAATGATTAATGGAAGACTTATCTTTAATTAAGCATGGATGAAACAAGGGTGAAAAACCCTTGAAAAACACATTAAATTCGACCTAGGGTTTATCCCTAAAGTTCTCCCAAAAGTTGCACTCTTTAATGAAAGAAAATCCTAAAATATATATAGATTTTACATTCTGACGGCGTCAGCTTATAGGTTCTGACGCTGTCAACCTGCCGTGTTTAGGGTTTTCGGATCACCTAGATCCAATTCTGACGCCGTCACCTTGTAATTCCTTCTGGGCCGTCTTTCGTTAGCAATACACCTGACGGCCTGGACTTCTTAACACCTGACGCCGTCAGGTGTTAAATCTTGAACTCTTCATTGGACGTCTGGTAAAGTCTGAATCCAACTCCCTTGTCTTCAAGTGACGGTGTCAGCTTGTAACTCCTGACGCCGTCAGGTAGGATTTCCAGCATGCTTTTGAGACTTTGTCGTTTTCTTCACTTTATGCTCCAAAAACGTCCAAAATGCAATGTTTTCCAGAATTCCTCCCAAAAGTACCTAAAATGTCAAAAGGAACAATTTAAGGTAATATTTGATCATAAAATAACGATTTAGGGATTAAATGACCCCCTAAAAGCGTAACATTTTTCACCTCATCAAATACCCTTACACTTGAGATTTGCTTGTCCTCAAGCAAATGCGCTTTTATTCCAATCAAAATATGAGCTAGGGGTCATTTAACACTAATATAAAAGTAATTACAATAAATAGTCATTCCACCCTAGTCATAACAAGCACGAAAATCATACACTAGCACCTCACAAATAGTGTTTGGATACTATCATCTCTCGGGTGTTATAAACCTATATAACTAAGTGGAAATGGAAAAATATCACTCACTAGCTGTCATAGCAAATAGATTACCATAGGCTTGGGAAGGGATAAAAAACCTCCTCCACTAGGCGTAAGCACCTAAGATAAACTATCAAAGAGGGCTTTTCAAGGGTTGTAATATTAGGTGTAGGGATATGATAAACACGGTTTGTTGGAATAATGGATACTTTTACTGGTGACGAGTTAATTATCTTGATCAAATACATGTACAATGCGGCGTTGCTAAGCCAAGACTCGACTCAACTTATGCTAATTAGAAAATAACAAAAACATAAATAAACATAAAAGGAAACGGGATGGTAGTCCATATGTTTTTCTCTTTTTCTTTTTCCATTTTTTTTCTTTTTCTTGTTTTTTCGATTTTATTTTTATTTTTTTTTTAATTTTTTTTGCTTACACTCTTGCCCTACCATCCAAAATATTACATCATAGGGGCCTCGATTCTCCCCTTACACTTGACCTTTTACATACTTTACAAATAACTATTCTGATGACTCGAATTAAGATAATCAAAAAAACTTGGAGTACTTTAAAATATTAACGCACATAAGGGGGTAATAATTGATTTCTTCCCCATCACTCCATTACATTAGTACTTTACCCATGAGTCCCAATCGTCCCAAAACAATATGTACAAGATATGTCTCGACTTAGCAACCATATAATCGATTAGACAATTAACTAAGGGTTTAAAAAAATGTTGTAACAATAATGCACTAAAGATGAGTGCATAAAAGGTAGGCTAAGGCGATTTGGGTGTAAATTTGGGGTGGATTGTAAACAAATTCTTTCTTTAAGTAAAATGCTTAAAGTTAGAAACGAAAAGATAGGCTTTGAGGGTTGTACTAGGGGTATCGTGTACTAAAAATGAGTACATCGCAAGGATGTGGGAGAATTACTTGACCACTGAAGTCAATGTAATTATAATACGGGTATAAAACAAGGGTTATCTTAATGCCTCTTATCATGTAGTAAATCCTAACTACACGAATGTAGTCTCACTAGCGGTCTCGGGATGAATCACTAACGCAAGTTCTAGAATCTAAGTACTACCGGTACACTCATAAGCACCAACAATGAATGTTTTTCCTAAAGATCTAAAGGCGAACCTCATATATTTGGGGTGGAAATTTTTTGAGTTGTACGGCGGTTTTTCGTGCTAGTCATACAACTTTTATCCATGAGACGCTTATTAAGACCAAAGTTTCACTCCTACATGTTGTAAAAAATTTTAAATTTGGTGCTAAAATTGCCCTAACCAATATTTCTCTTGGCTTTATTACACATTCACTATTAAACAAAACAAAAATCAAGCGAAGTTGTAGTTTCTAAGGCATCCTAATTTACCCTCCCTACACTTAAATCGAACATTGTCCCCAATGTTCTAAATAAAAGATGTAAAAGTAAAAATAAATAAGAATGAAAGAAACTAATACTCCCCTGATTCGTTCGGTGTGGATAATGTAGTAACATGGTTAAATCCTCCTTCAAGAAAATGAACGTAAAAAGCTTCCCTTCCAAAATATAAATCATCTTCTTGTCCAATATAACCTGTTAAACCTGAGAAAACAACCAAGAAAACTTCGCATAAAATCGGCGGCAAAATCTACCTATAAAAACAACTGATACTAAAAAGCAAATTAAGATATAATGCTTGCAAAATAAATGTTTACAGATTCCTGGAATTTTAAGAATTAAAAATTTTACGAAATTATACAATTCCAGCAGAGAAACAAAACCTGGAAATTTTTTTGCTGAAATCAACATCTGACGCCGTTAGGTTGTAACCCCTGACGCCGTCAGAATTGATCTGACAGAATTCTTTATATTTTGTTTCTGGAAAATTTCTAGAAAAACGTATGTTTTATTTCCTGGAATTCTACAAAAACATTCATTGTGACTCGATACAAGCATTTGACTCAAACAAATACTAATATGCATGTTTATATCTTATTCTTATCGTTCATGTTCAACTTGTTCTTATAAACATATATGGATTTCCCTTACACTTATCTTTTGCAAAATACCTTTATATGTAGTTAAGACGAAGTTAAAAACAAAATAAAGCATTTTCACAGTATGGTTGATACATGAACAATGAACAATAAGAATGAAATATGCATATGAAAACAAATAAAAGCAAATAAACAAACAAATAATTAAAAGGTTTGGGTTGCCTCCCAAGAAGCGCTTGTTTTTGCTCGAGTCACGAGCCTGACTCTAACCTTATTTAACAGATAGAGGGGAGGTTTTCCCTACACTTAGGATTAAGTGCGGGTGGAAGTAGCGATACACACCCTTAGGGTGAAAATATGCCACGTGAGGTGAAGGGGGTGAGTGAATGGCTTCCTTCATCCTAAAACTACCCGGATAATATTGGTTGATGGGTGAGTTGGTTCCTCTTTTGTCTCCTAGATGTAAATCTAGGGATGAAAAGTTGTGCAAAGATTGAGGTTCCGGTTTATTAACACTAGGAAATCCCCTAGAACTAAGAGTAAGGTTATCACTACAAGTATTCAAACCTATATCCTCTAGTGGTGCTTGATCCAAGGGTTCTACCTCCATTGGGATTCCTAAAGTCTCTTCTACTTCTTCCGGGTAAGTCACGGGCGGTATGTGTGCCTCAAATGATGGTAGGACATTTGGGTTACTTTGTGGTCTTAGATTATCCACCTCATCCTCCATTGTATCTAGATTACCTATGTGTTCGTTTTGTACTATGATGTTAGGCGACATCCACTTAGGTATCCCTGAATAGTCATCCCCAGACAAACTTCCTGTTTGCTCCTTCAAACTTGTTATTAATTGATTTGTAATGTTGTTTGTTGGGCTGTCTACTTTATAATAATATTGGGCACACTCTTCTATGGTTCCCCATGCTTTTTCAGCATTTAATTCCCTAAGGTCCCCATCGGCAAAATCATTAATGTACCTTTGGGCATCTCGGTCGACACGATAGTAAAAGATTTGAGCTAGGGACCATAAATCGAAAGTATGATGAGGGACTATTCAGAGTAAAATTTTAAAACGAGTCCATGCATCATAGATAGGTTCTTCTCGATATTGGTTGAACATCAAGATGTCATTAGGAGTAAATGGGTTTCGTGGTCGGTAGTATGGCGAATTCGCGTTCTCCATAATGGTGAACGGTAGAGTGAATGGAAAGGTTTTTACGAACAAAGACACAAAGAAAAGATAGACTACGAGAAAGCTAATAAAAAGAAAATAAAAATCTCACTAGATAGGAATCTAATGAGTAGACCTAATAGAAATAAATTTCAACATAAACAATAACTATTCCCCAGCACGACCCATTTATTAAACGGGTTAGACGGGTTGACATATTTTTGACCAAAACTTGCTAATCCTCAACCCCAAACTTGTTTAACTTTATTTATAGTGTGGCGTCGAAAATATTTGCTAGCATATTGAAACAAACAAACATTTGCACATTTAAAAAGCCCTAAAAAAGCCCCTCTTGTACTTCCTCCTTCGCTTGAATTCCCATAGAAACCGTTTAACAATGACTTCTCCGGTGAATAATAATAAATCATAAGACACAAATACCGATTCTTCTTCAAACCACGCTTATTATGATATTTACGGCCCACATGTTATTTATTTATTTTTCTTATTCTTTCTAATTAATGCTTTATTCTGATTAAAAAAAATGTTACTAGTTTCAGTCATAACAGTACTTAAGAGAGTGTTTCACGGATGCGTAATGAGATTACAAATGCTAAACGCCTGAATGTTAAAAAGTACTGTAGTTATATATAATGTAAATGTTGGTACAAATGACTTAAATGTATATGACTAGTTTTAAGAGGGTGTTTGGGATTCTGTACCGTAGCAACAACAACAACATACCTAATCCCGCCGGGGCGGGGTATGGGGAATGTAGAATGTAGAGAGATCCTACCCCTACCTCAGGATAGACCTGGAAGTAAGGAGACTGCTTCCAGGAAGACCTCCGGCAAGTGTGTACCATAATAGTGATTATATATCTTTTCGAGAGACAAAATTATTAGTGTTCTCTTAGATACAAATTGGAGGATGTCGTTTTGCAAATGCATAGTCACTTTACAAATGAGACACCCATAAATGGTAAAATTTATCTATGAAACCCTAAAATAGTAAATTGCCGAGATATATAATGTTAGGTTGTAAGAATTGATACTACAGGAACTGTAGATATTGTTGCATAAAATGAAATAAGGTTAGAGTAGAGGAGTGTTTGTAAACCAAAAGGATATAACCTATTAAGTAAACCAAAAGGAGTAGACACCATGAGCTGGCTAATCCTCTACTTACCCGTCAAACCAAAGCCGTGGCATATCACAAACTGAAAAGGAACCATCAGTTTCTCAATGTCAAAACTAAAAAACCGCAACGAGAAACTATCAAAAACCTAAACAAGTTCCCACAAATACATGTCAATCCGGCCTTCAAAACAACTTTAACACTCACGAACATATACAACAGTTTATTAAGTAGTATTATTTGCAAAAAATGACGTACGCACAAAGATAGCTACAATGTCAGCACAAAAAATAGCTACATATTCGATAACGTCACAGCAGTAAAAACAACTTAACTAATATTTCGCACAAATATTAACCGAAAATGCAAAAAGATCTTCACATAGATTCACTATGAAGTTCAGAACATGACATTAAACACATCAAATAGTTTAGTTCTTCTAACGAAATGATAATTACAGCTAAAGTAACTTTAGAAAGCATGACGTGAGCACACAAAATAACTACAATATATATTTAATGACAACACAAACAAGGACTTGTGTGTGTTTGTTGAGTTTGCTGATAACATTTTGTTTCGTCGATGCAGTTTGCCAAAAATCTTTGTTACACGAATAGTCCCTATAATTTTCCAGAAAAATAAGGATTATCTATGTAACTAATGTCGAATAAGGACGACGAGTGTTAATTTGGGTAAAACAACATGGAGACTATTAACATGTAATTTTTACAACTATAGTTTCAATCCCTAAAAGTCATAATATAAAACCCGAAAAGTGCACGCGCGTCTTAAATAAAAACTTATGAACACTATTAACATGACAAAACATGAAATAAACAACTAAAACACACAAATGATCATGAGACATACGGTAGGGGTTTTTGTTTAAGCTTATTTATGGGCTTATATGTTTTCGGCTTATATTTCATAAGCTTTTATTTTGAGCTTATATAAGTTTGTTATGACATAATAAACTTATATAAGCCATCTTATGAAACATAAGCCGAAAACATATACTGTAATAAGCTTACAGGCCCATATACAAGCTTAAACAAACACCCCCATAGTCACGTTATTTTTATACAGTATCCTAGATCTATAAAATAAATTGAAAAACGGAAATAAATTAATGATCGAGATCTATAAAATAAATTTAAAAACAGAAATAAATTAATGATCGAGGACTTACACTTACAACAGAGGTTTGGTTTGAATTGAGTGATGAAGAATGAAATTAGATGTGAGTGTATAGATATTTTTGTTTGAGAGTATATTACTTTATATATACTCATACCCAAACCAAATGTGGGTTAGGCTTAATTCATGGACCTTACTTAATTCATGGACTTAAAGGGAGCCTCTTAAGTCATGTTAAATTAAATGTACTATATGTTATCTGTTTGTAGATGAATAAATGGTTGTTTGTTTTGTGTGCTGAATTAGAAAAAATTATTGTTATACCATTTTATTTGAAATAAGAGTTGATTAGAGGTTAAGAAGTGGGAAGGTAAATATGTAAAGGTATGATAAAAGTGTAGAGACCCTCACTCTCATGGCTTTTTCTAGGAGGTCATCCATTTTAATTAAGCACCAAACAAACACTCAATTAATGACTTAATAGATTTAACTATTTATGAATTAAGACTCTTTAAGTCATTATCAAACACTACCTAAGATGTTTTAATATAATAGAAATAAAACTTATTTTAAAAATGTTTGCTTATTATAACTTAATTGAAAAATATGTCTGAAAATATAAAGTTATAAAAGTCTCCGCATCAATTAAGTCATCTTTTGTGAGAAGATAATATATTTGATTGATGCCAGAGTATAGTTGGTTTGATGTCTCAAAATAGTATTAAGTCATCTTTCCGGTTAATATTTGTGCGAAATATTAGTTAAGTTGTTTTTACTACTGTGATGTTATCGAATATGTAGCTATTTTTTGTGCTGACACTGTAGCTATCTTTGTACGGACGCCATTTTTTGCAAATAATACTACTTAGTAAACTGTTATATATGTTCGTGAGTGTTAAAGTTGTTTTGAAGGCCGGATTGACATGTATTTGTGGGAACTTATTTTGGTTTTTCATAGTTTCTCGTTGCGGTTTTTTAGTTTTGACATTGAGAAACTGATAGTCCCTTTTCAGTTTGTGATATGCCCCGAATTTGGTTTGACGGTTAAGTAGAGGATTAGCCAGCTCATGGTGTCTACTCCTTTTGACAGATCTACTAAACAGTGATATAGTCTAAAACTAATACTTATAAAGGGTGTTTAGAAGACTTACATGTTAATCCTGTTGTATTTAAGATTCTTTGACCTTATCTGCTGAACAGAACACCTTCTTGCTGCCTCATGATCACTTTCAGGGTTTTTTTAGGGATTATAACTTCTAGGGTTGCGTCAGGTATCCATTGATAGTTCACATGTAGAACTAGGGCTATGAACCTATCGCAAGTTAGGCGAGTATGAAATCGGAGTAAACCCTAACTCGATCTACGGATCGACTAGGGTTCAATTAGGGTTTTGGTAACCCTAATCGCAAGTGTATAGTGCGATCGACCAAGGGTTTAAACGCTTTGGGCTTTCATCAACTTGGAAATAGACTAAGTCAACTTGATATGTCGACCAAAAGGGATTCGACCTCGCACGAGAGAAAGAAAGAGAGGGTGGAGAAGATTTTAGGGATCTTAGAAGAATTTAGAACCCCTTAAGGTGCCTTGTATTTGTAAAACCTTAAGGAGGTTCGAGAATACTGGTGGAACAAGTATTGGTGTTTAACTAAAAGTCAAACACCCTCCCCTATTGGTTTTCGGTCGAACGAACAAAACATATAACCTTTAGGCTTTGTTGTTTTGTCTCTTGTAATTAATTACCCTCTAATATTTATCCCAGATAAATATTAGACATTGGGTAATACTATTTAACCCTTAAATAAAAATATATTGTATTTTCATTTCCTCTTTTAGTCTCTTTTCATTTGTAACTCGTTTCTTATTTCCACTTGCATTGTTCTGTTTAATGTGAACCGGTGTGACCCTTCAACATTTCTTTGAAGGCAAATGTGAAAGCCGTTGTATTGTTACACACAGATCCTTTCAATACTTACCTTAATGTTGTCTTAAATTTTTTTGAAAAAGTTTCGTTCATCTAAATTGGGCCAATCCTATGTAATAAGGTGATTTTTTATTATTTTTTTCACAAGTTATATGTTTGTGAAATTATTCAGAACATTAAAATAAAATAAAATAAAATCATAGCCCACATGTTTGACACCATCATGATTTATTAAAGTGCAAAAATTTTCAACTCAAGCAACCGTCCATCTCATGATCAATGTAGCAAATTGCTTTAAATGTAGCAAATTGTTTAAAAAAAATTGTCGTAACAACTTTTAACTATGTTTTTAATGTAATTTCTAAATCAAAAGAGGAGATTTTTTATTTATATATTTATTAAATTTTAACATTAATAGTTTCCAAAAAATATCCGCACATATATAACACACCATAAACTTCTTTTTACTATTGTTAATTTATAAGTTGATGAAAATGAATGATGAAAAAAATGTTGATTTTATTCTTGAACAAGTTTGAAACAAAAATGAGGCTACCTCAAATGATGCATTAATCACTGAAATATTTCATTGCTTGGCCATCAATGCTCATTTATCTGCTGATATAATTCCAATAGCAATCTTATCAACTAAAAATGAACATGTTGACAGTTGATTGACAAATTTTCGGAGGAAGAGAAAGTCTACTACAGTTTTGATAAAGCAGAAGATGACACAAACAACTTTTGTCATATGGAATTCTTAAACTCGCTCAACGTTAGCGGATTGCCCCCACTACTTGCGCTTGCAAATTGGATGACCGATTATTCTTATAAGGAATCTCGATCCGGCAAATGGATTATGTAATTGCACGAGGTTGATATGTAAACATTTAGATCCTATTATCATCAATACTGAGATCGCTGTTAGCCACGCTGGAATTAGAGTGCTCATGCCGAGAATTCCTCTTGCGCTAGAAATTCCAAATGTGAGTGTCTATTTGTCGGACTCTGTTTTCTCACAGGATCAGCTTTATGTTGCGTTATCTAGATGGATATCACGTAGAACTACAAAGGTATTAGTGAAGTGTGTCTAAGCGCTCGGTTAAAAAGGAGTCTAAATCTCAAATGTCGTGTACCAAGAAGTTTTACGTGACAAATAACGAACATTGTTATTTATTTCTTAATTGATTTGATACATTGTTAAAAATAAAAAAAAATTGAATTATCTCATTTTGTAATTCTTTTCTAAAAATTATATTTTGATTGATTATTTTATTGTGATTGTTAAACGAAATATTTAACCAAAACCTAGCGATTATAGTAATTATTTGGCGTAAATGTGATCCTTTTAATACGTTCAACAAACATATTGAAACAAACATTGGCGCATTTAAAAGAGCCCTAAAAAGCCCCATTTAAACCACGCTTGAATTCCCCAGTAGAAACCGTTCAACAATGACTTCTCCGGCCGATAATAGTAAATCAAAAGACACAAATACCGATTCTTCTTCAAACCACGCTTATTATGATATCTACGGCCCACAGGTTCTTCTTTATTTCATTTTCTTATTCTTTTTAATTAATGCTTTAGTTTCAGTCATAGCAGTACTTAAGAGAGTATTTTGCGAATGCGTGATGAGATTACAAATGCTAGCGCCTGAATGTTAAACATTTGTATAAAAATACTGGAGTTATATATAATGTAAATGTTGGTACAAATGACCTAAATGTATATGTTATGACTAGTTTTAAGAGGGTGTTTGGGATTCTGTACAACAACAGCAACATACCCAATCACGCGTGGGCGCGGCGGGCAATGGGGGAGGTAGAATGTAGACAGATCCTACACCTACCCCGGGGCAGGTGTAAGTAAGGAGACTGCGACCTCCGGCAAGTGTGTACCGTAATAGTGATTATATGCTCTTTCCGAGCGACAAAAAATTATTAGCGTTCTCTTAGATACAAATTGGAGAATGTCCTTTTGCAAACGGATAATCACTTTACGATTGAGACACCCCTAAATGGTAAAATTTATCTATGTAACCCTAAAATAGTAAATTGCCGAGATATATAATGATAGGTTGGAAGAAGTGATACTACAGGACTTGTGGATATTGTTGCATAAAATAGTATTAAGATATGGTGAAAATGAAATAAGGTTAGAGGAGAGGAGTGTTTGTAACAGACTGAATATTTCATGAGATGATTCTAAACGAATGTTGACATTAAGAACTTTTGGTGTGCAGGCGAAAGCAAGTGTTGAGTTTAAGACCCCGGAAGCGAACTCGACTTTGAATTTGGAAGTGAGTTTTGGATATTTACTCAGAGTGTTTCTAGAGGTGTTTTTAGCTGTTAACGTTTGAGAATGTTGGATTTTATATGTTAATATGACAGGATGTTCAGGGGCTTGTCACTTGGGTGCTTGGTGATGGCTACATGCCTTCGTGGGTTTTCATTAAGGTTAAAACTTCTCGCTCTGCCCCCCTTTTTTTTTGTTCTCGCATGTCTAATTGACTAATTGTGTACATATGCGATACAAGTAAGATGATATGTGTGGATGGTATCAAGTATGGATGCATTCATCACTTGTTTCTATCTACTTGTTTCAAGCATTTCTCTATTCTAAGTGTTATAGTCATGCATCCAAGAGTCTATTAAGTTTAAGAACTTTTGAGTGTAATTATCGAATAGATATTATTTATAGAATCTTTGGTTCCTTTGTCTCACGGTACTTGCAAAATTTTCTTTTTAAGAATGTTCACTCTCGGATAGTCGGCTTGCAGTTTTGCATTTATTTTCTTCAAGTTATATTTTCGTACTTTCTTCACGTACGGTTTTGATATTTTCGTCTATAAAGATTATGTTTAGTTTGATTGTGCAAGCTATCTGGTTGGTAAGCTACAACTGCTATTAATCTGTGTTATTGGTTGATTTGCATTTCTTGTGGTAAAGAGGAAGTGTTTCTTCTAAAAATAAGGTTTTTTTGGTTTGTATAAGTGTATATATGATTTTATTATACACATGTCTGCTTGTCAAGTTATATGTTATTTTGGGAGTGAGATTACTTTCCATTGTAAATATATTGAATGAGTTTCTTCTCATATGCAGAACAAACCGTTGATTCCGAAAGTGGTAATGCTTTGTGTTCCTGGCCTTGATGCAGCAGTCTATCTATCACAGTCTAAAGTGTTGCATAGCTTCAAAGAATGCTGTGGTATCCCAAGGGCAGTGCTAGCTCCTAGGTTAGACATGATCAGATTTTGTTACCGAATATTACTTTTTTGAGTAGAGGTGGCAAACTGGGGGG
>LBNU01008943.1:67259-84299 GCA_014162995.1 Artemisia annua
AAGAGTATAGAGCGAAGTTAAAAGCTTGAAAGATCAAGTATGAAGTACCACCTGGTGGGTTATTATATACACACAAGGTTTTAATGAAATCGGCATAAAAATTGCACGGCCTGGAAACTCTGATATGATACGATCGAGTCCATAAAAATTAGAAGATTGTTACACGCATCAAATGGTTGGGAAGAACTAGTCAGCAAGATGTTTTCTATTCATCTAAGAATAAATAAGTTATCTTGTTATGATGTCAAGTACCGTTAGACGTGATCTATTTGTATGGGATGATGTGCATGTTTTCTATTTTTTAGGAGTAAGGTTAGGTTAGTGGGATTAGTTTAGGTTAGTAGTTTATCTCCATTATATATTATATACTAAACACGGGGCAATTAGCGTTTTCTTAAGGTGTCCGTTTCTTATTAATTTGCAATATCATTGGGCCACGATAAGGAAAACAGTAACTGCTTAGGCCCAACAGTAGAATAGTGGCCCGTGTGCCACTTTGTCATTGGTTGAAACCTGTTGCCCAAATTCTTGTTCATCCCCGTTTTTACGTAATTACCCCGTAACGTCATTCACCATCAGAGGTTTAACAGGTCGGAAAAATCTAGACCCTCATTCTTCTTATCACAAACTAATAAGTAATAACACCTCCTAGAAAATTCCAGAGCTCACTCATTCTTCTTCTACATGTGATCAAATCCAACAAATTAACATATCTTTAGCAAAACACATTGACACTAATTTCATCCTGAAAATCGAAAACCTAACCGACGACAATACAAATCCAAACACCCGTGTATCAAGTGAGATCTGCGGCATCAACAGCTTTTGGATGGGACTCAATAATCGATTCACTCATGTCTAGAAAAAAGAAGGTGATTTAATAGTGGTTTTGGTTATGTGGGGGTAAGGTGGATGAGGATATGAAGGGGTCTAAAATCGATTCACTCATGGCCAGAAAAAAGAAGGGTGATTTAACAGTGGTTGCTGCTACTATTGCTCAGTTTGAGAGAAAACACCAAACGACTAATAGCCTCAAAGAAAAAGGTATACTTGAAGCGCTCAACAAGTGATCGATGAAATGGCTCAAAGAAGGTATAATTGTCTTCTTTTTATTTTTTTGGTTTAAACCACATAAACTTTCTAACAAATTTTTTAGATGCGTTGAGTTTGATTATGAGCTTTATCAATCTTTTGATTTCAGTATCACTGAGTGGATTATGGTGTTTGGCTGGCGAGGACGCGGTACAACCATCGTTCTATGTTACGTGGTAATGCTTTCCAACTTCACATTTACATTTGCATAAATTGTACTTGCAATTATTCTCATTTGCTTTTGAAGTTTTGAGTATTCAAGGTAACTAAAAAAGTTTGTGAACATGGGAATATGTTAAATAGGTAAAATAAATTGATATTGTGCCTACATGTATTTATAATACATACAACTTGGTATGTTGGTTTCCGCTTTCCATTTTGTACTACTAAAAGCTGGATTATATCGAACCTACTGATTTTGTCTATCCACAAACTATATTATGAGTGATAATGATTATGCAATAAGTTTGTAGTCATGTAACAATATTACCAGCAAAAAGATGACATAGCGGAATAACAGCGTAGCAAAAAAAAAATTGAGGTCATAATGTTTGCGTGATTACTGTGTCTCAATTTTCAGTTGTCATTGATATGGTGATGATGCGGAAAGAGGTTCTTCTGTTTCATTACATATAATGCGTACTCATTCTGAATTGGAACAGGGCGTACGGGCACATATGAGGAGTACTTCATACATTTAGTTCATGTTAAAGATGGCGCAGCATAGTGCTTTTGCAGCCAAATTTGCAAAATTATACCCGAAGTATAACATTCCCAGGTATTGTAGATTACTACCCATCTTTGTGTATATAAATTAGTTCACATGTGAGGTTTCAGTTAATGCTGCAAAATAGATTGATGAGCTGGTAGGTTTCTATAATTGGTGCTAGGATAAGGGTATTGATCAGCTTTGCTCATTTTACTATAGAATAGGCATTTAAAAGCAGATTTTAACTAGATAAGCACTTTTAATAAGCAATCCTTCCTTAGGTGTTTTTTCTTTTCTCATTTTTTTCTTGATTTTTATTTTTGCTTTTCTGTGCAGATGCATATTTCACTTTTCTTGCATTTTTGTAGGAAGCATTTTCCTGATAACACCAGCCCACAATGGTCGAGAATGAGTGTGACAATGGGCAGTGGTTTCATTTGGATAAATGCTTCTGAAGGTACTCGCTCTAATCTAAGATTCGCAGCTCATTTTGATGATAGTTTTAAATGATTTGTGGTTTTCAATCAATTTTAAGTAATGATTTGTTGAATGTTTTAAGTTAAATATGATGGTAAAAGAATAATTTTAACTTTATCTCAAATAAGCATTTTGAAGTAAGCAATTTCTACCGGCTTATCTGAAACTTTTACCTCAAACGAAGCAAATAAGTTTATTAAAGTTGATTAAAAGGGGTGTTTGGTTTAGCTTATTTCTCCTACTTATGGGCTTTTTTTTTAATTCGTAAAAGCGAATGACATCACTTTTGAGACGTGATGAGCTTATCAATCTTTAAGCTCATCAGCTCTTAGAAAAAACTTTTATTGACTTTTTCACTTTCAAATAAGCTCATGATCCCATAAAATAAGCTAATCCATTTATCCAAATATCCCAAAATAGGACACAACATGTTAAGTTTTAGTAGGTAGTGCAATAGATAATTTTCGGATGATAGAAAGAAAGTAATGCTATAATTTGGGCTGGACATATGTTAATTCTTTGTTGTCGTATTCGTAGAAACTTGCTTTTATTATCTAATAACTTTTTCAATGAGATATTAGCGATGTGATTTACGTTTGTCAATCTATTCTGAATAGGCATAAGCAAAATAGTGATTTTGATTTCAATAAATCATATGCATTAGCTACGGGTCAAGGAAATATAGTCATCAGTTTATGATCAATTGTATGCATCTAGATGAATAGAAAAGATTAGTAACTTTATATTGAGACCCAATATAGATCCAATGATCTATACACTTATTAGTGTTTATCAGCTATACATTTTCTACGCCTCTTAAGTTTATGGTTTAACAACATAGCAACATAATATCCTTGGCAGACAAATTTTGTGAATCTAATTATTTAACAATTCATTGTTATCATCATGATAAATGCAAGTTGTCGTCTTTCAATAGCGAACATACTCACATATATTGGAAATAAACGAATGGTTGTTTAACAAGCTACTCATTGACAAGTTACATTTTGCAAGCTGCTTTAGAAATGCCAAAAACGACAACCTGCAAATTTTTTAGAAATGGATCAAATATTTAAATTCAAAAAAATTACATCACCAAAGCACCCTATGTGGCACTTTGCTGTTGGGATGGCGCATTATATGGCTTTGTTAGTGACTTTGTATCAAAGGCTTCCTATAAAATGAAACGTTGCCTAAGGAGCTACACCCTGTTTTCTTTCAGTTTGTTGTTACTACAAGTTTTGCCTGGGTAGCGTGGGCTAATATTAATGGTTCGTTTGGTTATGGCTCGAGAATTGCTTACTTTGTCGCCATGTTCTTCTACTTCTCACTGGTATGTTACAATTTTCTACATCGCGTGAACTCATACATTACTATTTCGTTTTGTGTTTGTGTATCATGAAATTGATTAGGAATGGGAGGATCTGATATTTATGCGTCATATATCTACTCTTTTTATAGCATTTGTATGTAGTTTTTTACAGCTTTTAAATGTTGTTTTCATAGATTTTAACTGCTGTTTTTACAACAGAATTCGGGCCTTTTGAACAGCAGAAATATGCCAGAAACTTGCCTGTTTGGACATCGGAAATATGGAGCTTTTGTATGTTGTTTTTTTATAGCTTTTAAATGTTGTTTTTACAGCATAAATTGCTGCAGAAATATGGATTTCTTGACAGCAAATATATGGTTGTTACAATACTTTTACAGTATTCTACTTATCTTGATTCAAGGACTTTTTTTTTAATCAAGTCATGTGACAATTTGGTTTTGTGTCTAGATTGAAGCTGAGATCTTTTAATCACTTGAATGAGGTGTGTTGCTAAGCTTATTTGAGATGCTTATCAACTTATTACCATAATGAGTCAATTGGTATTATGTTGGATGTAGCTTTGTACCATTTTATTGTTGTAATGAGAATGTCGCAACAAACTAATCTCAATATTCTCATAAACATAAACACGGCCGCCCCGCAGCAACGCGCGGGCTAATTTGCTTGTTGTTTCTAATGTCCATTACAATTTACAATGCAACAAATATCATGCAGACATAATTCATTCCGACATAACAACTAAACAAGACAATGAAACAATAATAACTTATTCAATTACAATGTTCATTTCATTTATTTATCATTCTATCTTTATCTAATCTAGGGGTGGCAATTCGGGTCGGGTTCGGGTTGGCGGGTTCGGGTTGTCAGGTTGGCGGGTTAGAAAACCCCAACCCGAACCTGACCCATTTAAATTATCGGGTCAGGTATGTCAACCCTAACCTGTTTACACGTAACCCGAACCTGACCCATTTAACCCGTATATATACTTGGGTTGACGGGTTAAATAGGTTAGATAGGTTGAATATGTTAAATGGGTTTCGGGTTGACCCATTTAACCCGTTTTGTATACAAAAGTTAGCACATTACACGAGTTAAACGGGTTAGCGGGTCGACCCTTTAAACCATTTAACCCGTATAATTAAATATATAAATTTTTAATTTAAGAAAAAAATCTTAAACGGGTTGGCGGGTCGACCTGTTTATTTTATTTCCAACCCGAACCTGACCTGTTTAATAAACGAGTTAGATATGTCGACCCAAACCTGACCCAAAATCTATTTAGCTCAACCCGAACCTATTAATTTTCGTGTCGGTTTCAGGTCGGGTTTCGTGTCGGGTTAAAAATTGCCACCCCTAATCTAATCAAACAGACTCTTAAACTCTAGTTTGAAATTTACTCTCGCTCCAACTCTAGTTTAAGATCTCCGCTGATATGTTTTGTTTTACTTGATATATTACAATATTTTCACATTCTTGAAGAACGACAATGTCATGCATATCTTAGTAAACTAGTTAACTGATAATAAAAGGATATATATATCTGTAAGCTTGTAAATACGATGGAAAATGCAACTCATCATAAAAGTAACAGAAAATTATAGAGTTAGTGCTTCAACTTTCAAGAAGTATAGCCATAAGTCTTATGTATCTCATTTTTTTATAGTAAATCTGTGAAGTATAAAGGGTTTTTTTTTTTTTTTTTTTTTTTTTCCCTCCCCCTCTCAACTTTCCCTGACCTCTTCCAAACACCACCCTTCTTTCCCATCTCATATTCATCATTCAACATCTAATATTGAACAACACCATTTCTTCATCTTATTCGTCACCCTTCTTACATTTTTTTTTAAAATATTTTTATCAATTAAAAACACCCTCAAAACACAAATATACACACATCACAACCAATAAATACATTCTCTCTCTTCAAATTACATGTGATTATTGATGACGTGAATTTCAAAACGAAAAAGCAATTTGAAAAAATAATTCGTCGAAAGTATATCGAAGTGCGCGTCTACTGAAAGGTAAAAATATTCTCGTCGCAATAGTGTATTTTTGTCGTTTAATGATTTATCGTTTTCTTGATATTTTATTTTGTTACAAAAATATGAAAAATAGGTTTTTTTGTTTTGGTTAAAAGTTGAATGACCATTACTCTTCATTTCATCTTTAAAGAACTCGTATCTATATTAATCTTACCTTATCGTCATCAATGAAATAATAACAACTACTATAAACCTCTAATGAAAGCTTATTGTATTTAGTGAAGTATATAACTCTACATGTTGAAAAATCTCCAAAATAAAGAATAACTTGAACGCTTCATGAGGCCATGTCTGACATCTTTTGTTTATGAAAGTCTCAGTTTGATTTACTTTTGAGTAAACGCTATAAATGCTTAACATAGTTACAAAAACAACTCCCTCTGCATACTATAATATTTTTATTGTCATTCTTCTTAACAATGTTCATGTCAATTGTCATAATGCATAACTAAATTGGTTTATTAAGGATATTTTTGTCATTTCCCACATATCCATCATGGGTAAAACCTATAAATCCTTAACGTACTTACAAAAACAACTCATTCTGCATATTATACTTTTTTTTTTTTTTTTTTTTTTTTTTTTTTTTTTTTTTTTTTTTTTTTTTTTTTTTTTTTTTTTTTTTTTTTTATTGTCATTCGTCTTAACAATGTTCACATTAGTTGTCATAATGCCTTACAATATGCTTATCTCTTATGCAAAAAGAGTTAAATATCCTCTCTTCATTTATGTATAATAGAAAAAATTTTGGGTATTTTCCGGTCAAATATTTTGCCTAACGGTTGAACAGCAAAGTGATTGGTGCACAATACTCCTACATCTCTACTACCCGACCCAAATCTATCCGCTCTAGACAAAGAAGGCCATGGATCACACACTGCATCCATAGCTGCTGGTGTCCTGGTATAGCAGCTGAGGTGGGGTGGACTCGGTCTGTATAACAACTTACAAAGTGTGTTGGGGTGGTGGTTGCTACGACATGGATCTGTAGCTGGATTTGACATGGGGATCACTGATGGGGTAGATGTAATATCAGTGTTAATTGGTGGATATGCAAAAAAGTTTTTCGAAGATTTAATGGAGACTAGAGCTTCTCATGCAATGAAAAATGGTATATTCACTGCTTAGGGGAAATGAGGGTCCATAACATGTCATGGTACACATCATAGCACATTATATAACAATTGTGGTTGCATCAAGTACTGATCGGCAGTTTGTAGCTGACGCTAGGTTAGGCAATGGTGAAAACACATGGTTACTCTAACGTTCTCTCTAATACATGTGGTATCCATATAAGAGAATCCACTAATTTTGAATACCTTAAATCACTACACCAGGTCAGATTAGAATATATTTGTAATTAGAACACAAATTTTCTAGTCAACTATGAACATGTATTTTCTGGCCAAATATGAACATGGATCTTGGAGGCATCAGGACAACTAACGTGAACATTGTTAAGAAGAATGACAATATAAACAATATAGTATGCAGAATGAGTAGTTTTTATTAAGTACGTTAAACATTATAGCTTTTACAATATACTTAAATGAAAAAAAAAATAGTATTTAAGTCTTTTTGCATAAGAGAAAAGCATATTATTAGGCATTATGACAACCGACGTGAATATTGTTAAAAAATTGATAATAAAAAAAGCATAGTATGTAAAATGGGCTAGTTTTTAAATAAAGGGAGAATTTCATCTATATCCTTTCTAATCGTTGATATTACACCAATATTCTTACAAAAATCATATTTACCTTAATATCCTTTAAAAACTTTAAAATGCTCATATTTATCCTGATAAATACTTAAATTATTTAATATTATATACTTTTATCTAGATATTAATTAACATAATAGATTACCTTTATACCCCTATAACCCAAATTAAAGAAACCAAACCATATTCTTCATCTAAAGACCACCGTTTATTTTTCATCAACGGCATTGGTATGTGCTTATTCACATACCTTTTATTCACCATTATTAGACTATTATAGACCAAAAACTAACGTTCAAAGCCAAAGATATCGTGTTTTTGTGTTTATGACTGTNAGATAACAATTGTGGTTGCATCAAGTACTGATCGGCAGTTTGTAGCTGACGCTAGGTTGGGCAATGGTGAAAACACATGGTTACTCTAACGTTCTCTCTAATACATGTGGTATCCATATAAGAGAATCCACTAATTTTGAATACCTTAAATCACTACACCAGGTCAGATTAGAATATATTTGTAATTAGAACACAAATTTTCTAGTTAACTATGAACATGTATTTTCTGGCCAAATATGAACATGGATCTTGGAGGCATCAGGACAACTAACGTGAACATTGTTAAGAAGAATGACAATATAAACAATATAGTATGCAGAATGAGTAGTTTTTATTAAGTACGTTAAGCATGATAGCTTTTACAATATACTTAAATGAAAAAAAAAATAGTATTTAAGTCTTTTTGCATAAGAGAAAAGCATATTATTAGGCATTATGACAACCGACGTGAATATTGTTAAAAAATTGATAATAAAAAAAGCATAGTATGTAAAATGGGCTAGTTTTTAAATAAAGGGAGAATTTCATCTATATCCTTTCTAATCGTTGATATTACACCAATATTCTTACAAAAATCATATTTACCTTAACATCCTTTAAAAACTTTAAAATGCTCATATTTATCCTGATAAATACTTAAATTATTTAATATTATATACTTTTATCTAGATATTAATTAACATAATAGATTACCTTTATACCCCTATAACCCAAATTAAAGAAACCAAACCATATTCTTCATCTAAAGACCACCGTTTATTTTTCATCAACGGCATTCCCCAAAATTACTGTACATAATTTTCATCTCATGGTTCAGTCATGAATTAGATTACTATAACATTAGTTGTTTGACTATAATTAACATGGGTTATTCTATTATCGAGATGAAAGTCTAAAGGAACAAAATATTTGTCTTTCAAAATTGCTTGTATAAAAAAAGAATAAAAAAAGAGAAAAAAATCGAAAACAAACACGTATGTCTGGTTACCCAGAAAGTAGCAATGAATTAATGCTTAATAAGGCCTAATAAGTATTGCTGAATTCGTTAATAGTTATTAGACTAATGCTAGTGGTGACCACTTTTTCACCCAAGCAATTCCGCTACTTCAGCGCCAGCTCAGCTTCCACTCTCCACAACTCCACCCCAACCATAACTAGCTAGTGTTGACCACAAAAGCAACCCATAACTTTTTTTTTATTTCTTTTTAAATTAAAAAATAAAACAAACTATATTGTCTAGAGTATGTAAAAATTAAAAAAACAAAACAACAGTATTTACATAACATATTCCAAATCACAAATCTAGCAGCCCATTTTTTCGATATAAGAATCTAGCAACCCAAATGTCACCGACCCAAAAATTTAACATAACAAAACCTAAAAACCCTACCATAAAATATTTACTGCCTTATCTATCATCTTCTTCGTCCACTCCTCCAGCCACACCCTTAAAAAAAAGAAAGAAAGAAAAAGCATCACAAACAGTCTCAAAATGGAGTGTGTGGAAAACTAGAAGGGGGGTTGAATAGTTTACCGCTTTTTAAGTTAATTATCTTTTAAAAAATTTCATATAATCAAAGATATAATCTAATATATACTTTTCAAACATTCAAAGATATAAGCAAAGATGCTATCAAAGATATGATCTAAAAGATAATAAGTAGCAAGTAAGAATAAGTAAAGAAATGATCAAACCATGACACGAGTATTTATCGTGGTTCGGCTAAAAGGAACTCTATTTTCCTTGCCCTACGTCCACGCCCCGAGTATCCAACTCGAGAGTTTAAAGCACTAGTCAACAAACTCCTTTCCCGGTGGAGAAACCTTTACAATCGTCGCTTACACGTTTATCCGGTACAAAGCTAAATACCGAGTTCTAGTTCAAGGTAGAACCAACCTATCGTCGCCTAATTCCTTTTACCGACACTAAGCTAGATGTCGAGTTCTTTAGCAAGGGTACAACCACTCCCGTTAGTTCTTTTACAAGGGTACAACAACTCCCGACACATTATGTATTTTGAGGCCTAAAATACTAACCGATCACTTCTACACAAGATACAAATCAAGAATAAACTACCAAAGTCTATACACAACAAAGCTAACAAGTCTTGCAACTTATGAATTGAAACTTGTAACTTCTTGGATGAACTTGTGAACTCCTTTGCTACATAAGAGAATCACACAAGTCAAATGTTACTGAGTTAGATGAGAGGATATATGAAATATATGTCCTAAAGTGATGAGGGATTTCTTGCAAGTAGTTTGGTATTTATACTCAAACATGTATCAGCTCTGGCGGAAACGGCGGCACCCTCAGAAGGGTTCCGCCCGTGTAACCCCAGGGTTCCGCCAGAACTGATACTACAAAACTTGTACACAAAGTAAATCTCTCCAAGACAAACAAGGTCACATCAATTTATTTCATGCATTGACTCAATGTGGAATACTTCCAAAAATGTGTAAGAACCAAAGATGGTCAAACACATAAACTTTCCATTTATGAGATGTGACACTTTCTTTTTAAAGAAGTAAAAACTATGTTATGTTTAAAAAGAAATGTAAAGTCTAGTTTATACAAGACTTAGAACTAAAGTGATGAATTACTTATAAGCTAAAGTTTGTACTTTGTTATTAACAAAACTTAGCAAAGATTGTAAAATATAAATAACGTTTTTAGGCCATATTTTTATTAACAATCTCCCCCTTTTTGTTGATGACAAAATGTAAACTCTATTTATAAGTAAGTCACTATGTTTAGTGTTAAGTCTTATAAAGTTTAAAACTTGTTTTACGAAAATAATAAAAAGAAGTGAAAAAAGTTAGAAATGAAAATGAAAACAAGTTAAACTTCTCCCCCTTTTTGTCGAAACAAAAAGAAGAGTAGCGTAGCGGAACTTATGCACGTGCTCCCCCTTGGACAATACTCCCCCTTAATGGAGTGCCAAGTTAGGAGTCATGGATTTTGAACCTATAAAGAAAAAGGTTAGTTGCAATTCTCATGCTCCCCCTTGAATATTACTCCCCTAGCTCGGAGTATCAAGGAAGAAGTCATGGATTTTGAACCTACAAAAGAAAAAGGTTAGTTGCAATTCTCATGCTTCCCCTTGAATATTACTCCCCTAAATCGGAGTGTCAAGGAAGGAAACATGAGTTATTACCCTACAAAAGAAAGTTAGTGTCGAATACGCAAGATATACATGTTACCATAACAAGTTATAGTGCAATCACAATACTTCAATGGTCAACAAACAAAGCATATCTCATAGTAGAATGAAATTCATTTCGTGTAAAATTTGACTTTAGAAAGTCAAGGACAAGAAATGATGTAATTATCATCCTATTTCTAAAACTTAGAAGACACAAGAAAAAGAAACAAAAGGGATAAAATCCTACATCTTTTAAAAAGGAAATCATCACTTTCCTTAATGAGAAACATTTTCCAAAAACAAGCAAGGTTGTTTGGAGGAGGAAAACGTGTGTTGGAGGATGTAGCGGGTTTTATTTTGATTTTGGTGGAAGAGAAATTCTCTTGGTTTGTTGGTTTGTGGTTTTGGCGGTTCAATGGATGGAGTCCTATTGTTGTTGGAGACGCTAGACTTGAGGTGGTTGACACAAGGTTTCTAGACGGTCCAAAATGTGGTTTAAGATAAACCTCATTTCATAGGTTAGCTCCCGGATTTCCGTTCGACATATTTCGGTAATATGAGCCGTTCTTTCACAATGACCGCAATCATGTCGGGGTGGTGGAAATGGGATTTCATTTGTTGGTGGTGGAGCACTTGTGCTTGATGGAGCAAGGGTGGATGGTTGAGAGGTGTCTTTTTTTTCCTATACTTGTTGAATCAAAGTTTAGGGAAGACTCTTGTGGTGGTTGTTGTTGTTGTTGGGTATAATGGCGAAAGCTTGGTTCTCCATCAAGAGGATCATGAATGAATTTGTAAACGGGATGAAACACAAATGATTGTGGGTATGAATGACCTTGATCTTGTGAAAAGATTGAGGGTCTAGCATAGCGGTAAGCTAAACCTTCTATCAAGGATGGGTGATGAGGTCCATCCTCCAATGACTTATTTGGTTGAAACCTAGGTAGTTGGTGTGTTTCATCTTGGGTAAGTGTGTCAAAAAGTGACAATGATGGAGGGTTTGATGGTTTTGGTGAAAGGTTTTCTAAGGTTCCCAAATAGGGTAATGGTGAAGTTGGTGGTGTTTGGAAAAGTTCCATTGGTGATTGAGGTGATGGAGGTTGAGTTTGTTGAAAAGGTGATGTTGAATCACTTGAAGTTTTAGTGGATGGTTGTGAAGTGAGTATGTTTGCATTCCTATGTTCGGGAGAAAATGGTAGAGTATCGAGATTGAGCAAATCTTGAAGGGTGGTTATGTTGGTGTTGCAAGGTGTTGGTGTAGTGAGGTTGAAATAATCTTGGATGGGTGCCGAAATATCAAATGATGAGTCACTTGATGATGATGAGCTTGATTTGGTGGTTTTGTTTAAGCAACAAGATTTTACACTAATCCTAGTGTGTTTTCTTGATGATTCGGATGAGGTGTTGGACTTAGTCATCTCAATTCCTTGGCTAGTTTGAGTTTTGAGATTGAGTGAAGTAATGGTTTTTGGTGTGAGTTTTGGGTTTGTTCAAAGGTGATCAAATTTATAGGAAAAACATGTCATGAGATGAGTGTTTGGATTTGATGTTCAACCATACAAAAATGGAGGTTTGTAATGATTTGGAAGATTACCAAGAGCTTGTCAAATCATTGGAAGTCAATCCAATGGAATTGGGTTGAGTGAAAGATCATCATAAGCACTCAATGCTATGAGTTCATGGAAGGTGTTTTGGTTTGAAATGTTGTAATGGTTTGAAGGATCCTTTTTGAGGGTTCCTTGGGTTAGTTGGTTTGAATTTGAATTTTGGCGGGAAGTGGCTTCCAAATTGTTCTAATGAGTGAAAATGGTTCTAATGTGTTTGATGGAGTGTTAGGAAGATAGTTTCTCACTAAAGGAAAGGATTTAGTGTTTTATGAATTGTGAAATTTTGAAAAGTAAAACTAATTTTCTGCAGTGCACTGGCGGAACCTTCGTGTTACACAAGCGGAACCCTTCTGAGGGTTCCGTGTGTTCCGTTGGGCCAAAAACTGGGTTACCCAGAAATTGCACTGGCGGAACCCTTGTGAGGGTGCCGCCAGTTCCGCCAGGCCTCGAAAACGAGGCAGTCCACCTTTTTGACCCGCAAGACGATTTTCAAATTTTTCGAAAACTCTTAAAAACAAAAATATAATGTATAGCGGGTTAGGAAATACAAAAAATAGACATCAAAACACTCGTCTTATTGGACTTTGACCGGGGGCTAGCGAATATTTCTATACTTAGTAAGAATAACATAAGCATGAAAATTCAATAGGAACACATATCATCATTCATCACAAGTAATGAGATACACAAATAGTCAAACAAACGTAATAGTGCATAAACGCAAATAACAAGAAAGCTTAACATGAAACACATAGTTTAACGTCTACAACGTTCTAAAAACAAAATAGTGCCAAACATTCCTTAAGCTTCATCACACAAGCTATCCAGCTTCTTCTTCATCTTTCTCATGTACCTTGCCATGCACTTCCACATTCCTTTTGTTTGCTTGAATTCTTCGGACTCATTCATAATTGTGGGAAGATGTTGAAGGTAGTCTAAAAGGGGTTAGCCTAGAGTTTGGAAGTTCATCATCATCACTCATTGATGAAGATGAGGGTGAAGGAGATCGAAGAAGCTTTCCTTGAGTCTTAGAGACTCTCTTATCACTAAGAGGCACAAAGATGTGAGGTACAAGAGAGTAGTCAAGCTGAATTCCTTTGATATTAGGTGGGATGGGTGAGATGGCTCTAAAGAGACCGGTGAGAAGCATCCCATAAGGGAGAGCGGATTTTCCGTTAAAAGGTATGTTGGCCATTTTTCTAGCCATGTAATAGGCTAAGTTGAATGGTTGTCTAGTGGAGATGCTATATAGCATGTAACAAAGACATGTGTTAACATGATCCCTATTTCCTACGGAACTTATGACATTTGCTCTAAGTACTTTTTCCCATTTCCTAAATTGAGGTTTAAGCTCATTTAGTTCCATTCCATAAGGATCCTTATTGACATCATTACCCGAACGATTCTTTCTAATGTTTGAGGTTCTTATGAAAAGATGCTCACGAAGTGTTTCCTTACTAATAGGAAGGGAGGCATAAGCGGGATTACATTTTATAGTGTCAAGACATGTGAGATGCCATTTATCCGTATAGAGATAAGTTCCACTATTTGGAATACCAAGGATTTGAGCAAATTGTTCTAATGAAATGGTGTTTTGTTGTTGGTTGGTAACGAAGTTCAAGAACATTTGACCATACTCGTTACAAGAAAGACAAATGGTAGCATAAAACTCAAGTATGAACCTAGGACAAATTTGTTCATCAATGTCTAGAACACAATTGAAGTTAATGGTTGCTAGGTCTTGGCGAATGGAAGTTCCTTCTAAAAAGGATGGGTCGATGGTTCTCCCTTCATGAACATAACGTTTTTCTAAACTCTTAAAGGTTTTGACTTGATCTTGAGTAAGACCTTTGGTCCTATGGTGTTTGGGTAAGTACTTAAGAGTATCCTTGTGATCGGAGAATATTGCGGAAGGCATGTTGATTCCTAGAAAACACAAAATTTTATGTTAACGACTTTTAACAATATGAATGTTCTAATATGTTCCTATATGCAAACAATGTGGAGACTTGGTTATCTTGACTCATTTAGATGCCCAAATTGTTTTGTCATGCAAATTTTGTTTTACAAACAATAGATAACCAAAACGCTCCTAATTGAATTTGTCTATGATTGAATGTAGTCGAAAATACATATTAGTTATGTATCCCCTTTAGCATTCAAGAGACAATATGCAAGAGATGTTTCAATGACGTTTTTCATTTGTTTTAACAATGTGGTGAAGAGTTATGTCCTAGATGGTGAAAATTATTTTGAGAGACAATGCACTTGGAGTGTTTGGTAATTCAAAATGACAATCAAGGCTAACTCAATAAACAAAGGATACATTTCTTTAACTAATGGAAGACATGATTGGTTTGCAACCAAGTTTTTCATGAATCAAAAGTTTTATGCATAAACCCTAAGATTCTAGTTAATGAATTTAAATGAAAATGTTATGCATGAATCAAAAATGCAATTATGATTAGAACACTTACAAAGTTGATTGGATTTGAAGAGATTAGAGTGAAAGCCCTAAAATTCGTGTGGGTATGTGTTTTTGAGAGGGTGGTGGCTGTTTGAAAAGTGGATGAATAAATTAAGAGGGTGTTTGGTTTTGAATATAAAATAAAATAGACTGCAGGTTCGGCGGATATGGCGGAACCAAAAATTTGGTTCCGCCTGTATGGGCTGAGGGTTCCGCCGGTTCAGCAGAAAAGCAAAGGAGATATGTTGTGATTGTTGTGTTCATACTCTAGTGTTCAAAACTAAGGTTTTATGTTTCATAAGTCCTAAACTAGGTCTAGGAAAGTTGGAAGATCCTAATCCGAGAGGTTTTGAAGGGGTGTCAACCAATGTGGTTATCGTAATGTACGTTTTTGGTTGAGATATTCCTCAATGAACATTTTTACCAATCCTATGGCGATGAATCTCACTATGTCATTCTAAGAGCATAATGGATTGGATTGACGCTGACGTTGACGCTTCCTTTGTTGAAACGAGGGATTCCGTCGTTGACGTGAGATTGCTTCATCTCAAGGAGTTTGTTAACGTGCTTTTTCGTCCAATGCCGTTTGAGAGCTTTAAGCTTCTTTGAGAATCATTTGGTAAGAAAGCATAAAAGTGCAAGTATAACTTGTGCTTTTTCTCTTATCTTAATCACCGTCATAATTCAACTAGGTGTACACTTATGGTTTTTATTCCCATTCCTTTGGGATACCATAATTCTTGTGTAGTATCTTTTGACGTGTTCAAACACTCTCTTCCAAAGGAGATGTTTTAGATTCTTTTCTAAAACGAGCACATAGATAAGCACTAAACATAATGTTGAATCTAATTCTTATGAAAACAATTAGTCTTCCTAACATTTCTCTATGTTTAGTTTTATCTACGGATTTACTAATCTCATTCTTGATAAGTCATCAACTACTTAACTATTGAGAACAAGAGAGTAATTAGGAATGTCGTTGAGTGATAATTTCTTGCTTTTGGAGCTTGCTTGTATTATCAAAAAGTCTTTCAATTGTTGACACTAAATTCACTCAATCTATTTTTAAAAGATCTAATTTGTCAAAACTCGTAGTTTTACTCTAATGTCCAAAAGCTTGTTTTTATCAAATTTGTTTGTTTTTACCAATGACTCATGATTCAAGACATATGACCTATGTCAATATTGCTTGATTCAATGTTTGACTCGAGGTAATAAGACATTGTTTATATTTTGAACTTTAACCTTAATGTTATGACACTCGGTAGTATATGACTTTGGGATTTTAAACATCTATGTTTATTCCTTTTAATAGTTCATCTTCCTTGTCATTTTACTTAACTTGCTTGTCTTACCATTGTTGGACTTTTGACTAAGTCATCATCTACCGAAGATGATATCTTAGAAGGAGGTGGTCTTTCGTTAAATGTTATATTCAACGACTCCTCGACTCTTTAGGTTTCCTTTCATAAAACATTGTGAACTTTATTAGATTTTGAAAAAGTCCAAGAGGTACAACATCATATGACTAAGTGTCACTTTTGATGTGTAAATTCTAGATGTTGAAAACTCATTTTCTTCCATGAATCCTAATTTATGCTAATGTGATTTATTTCATCTTGTGTGTTTTATGTGAACTTATCATAAAAGAGTGGTTGAAGTAAAACACAATTTAAGACCCAAAGTGTGGTGTTTAGGAATGTTGTTTAGCAAGCATCACAAAAGTGTAAGACATGTTATCACTTAGGATATTCTTAGTTAGCTCTCTTGTGAGTAAGAGTTAAGTGAGACTTACCCAAGAGTTTCTCATGTTTATCTCTTGACGGTTAAAGAACCGAAACCACCTTATATCTCCTACTAGTACTAAAGACGGAATTCCTTGACGTAGAGAATCTAATCTTAGTTATTTCTAATAGCACATAAACACATAAGGATACACACTACCAATAACACATACTATAACACATAATGCTAGAACAAGAGGCAATCAAAAAGGCAAGTTGAAGTAATATGTACCTTTTAAGTTTCATAGAGATGCTATCAAGATGATAAGCTCAAAGCGTAAAATCTTGGTTTGACGATACGCTTGGAAACTCAATTACTCAT
>LBNU01008943.1:99704-120353 GCA_014162995.1 Artemisia annua
TTAACCTTTTGGCGACTTGAAAATCGCGGATATTGAAACATTTGTGGATATGACAGCTAGGTTTAGATATTACCACACCCCGTTTTGTAGACTTTATATGTTTTAATGCATTTCGAGGTTGTTTAGCGATAATTTGCAAGTGTTTTAGCCGATGGCGAGTTATATGTTTAGGACATGTTGATATTGAGTGGTTATAGGTGCTATTACAGGTTCTGGTTGTTACAGGTTTTGGTAGATTTTTTTCGGAAAATCCGGAAAAAAATCTGGAAAAAAAATGCTGGTTTTGCAGCCTGCTGTTAGTAGGATACCTCAGTGATGCCGTCGACATGTCGACGGCAACATTAACCAAAAAATCTTGTTTTTTTAATTATGCCGTCGACGTGTCGACGACATAATTAAATAATCAAAATTTTTAATTTTAAAATGCCGTGGACATGTCGCCGGCATTATATAAAACGTAATTATTATTTGTTAATTAAACGTTAATTAGTTATACGTTCCCGTCGACTTGTCGACGGGAACAATTTGACGGACAACAAATTCGTTTGACTGAAAAACGATGTGGGCACAGCCGTCGATATGTTCCCGTCAACATGTCGACGGCAACAGATAATGCCGTGGACATGTCGACGGGAACGTCGTAAAAATGTCGCCGGCGAAAGCGTCGATTGTACTAGTTCAAAGCCACAATATCACAAGAAAAATGACTGTCAATCTCAATGTGATTAGTCCGCTAAGTTGATCTGGATAAGTAGACAAATGAACTTCACTTACATAATCACCCTAAACAAGTGTAGCAGTTTAAAGAGGAGCATGAAGCTCACACAAAATATTATGTATCGAAGATATCTTAGCAACCACATTAGGGACACCTCTACACACAGCCTCAACGCTAGAGCGGGACAATGTAACCTATCATATAGCCGACCAAGAAAAGGGGTTGTACCCTCGAATTACACAATAACCGGAGGTGTAACAGTGTGTAGCATGATATCCAGCCTAGTCAGCATCAATATATGCAGTATGCTAAGTAGTAGAACCATAATCAAGAGTACCCCGAATATAGCGAAAAATGTGCTTCAAAGTGGCAAAATGTGGGTCACGACGATCATGCATATAAAGACTAACAACGCAACAAAAGTAAAATCAGGTCGCGTAAAGATAAGATACTTAAGCACTCCGGCTAAACTGAAATATAAAATAAGATCACGAATAGGGTCACTATCATGACCAATTGTGGAGTCAGTATCTACAAGAGTTTTTCATAGGTTGCACTTGATAACTCGTATTTTATACATATTTCTTCACTAGTTATCATGTGTTTTATATATGTTTTAATACGGTTATTGTCGTCTTTTAATACTTAGTTTTTTTTTTTTGTTATGATTGGTTATAGATCAACGATGGAAGGACCGGCCTATATGCTTAAAAGATCAAGTTACGCTACCAAAAGATAAAGAAATAATAAAACAATGACACAAAAAGTATATAGGTGGAAAACTATTAGATTCTTGGCAGAGTGGTTTGCTGCGACGCATCAAATATGATCACCTTGCGACATTTGGATGGAACTATATGACAACCTCACGGCAAAACATCACGACACAAAGATTGGACAAGAAGACCCATATCGCAACACGAGAAATTTTTCATGCCGCGACGGGGGTGTCCAACCACAACATAATGAAAGTGATTCTTATACATAACCAAACGTTATTAGTAACGCAAAATGTAGCTCTAGTATGACACTCCAAATGTTATTAGTAAATGCGTCTAACAACCTGAGAATAACATGCTAAAATGGGTCAACATAAAGTTGATGAGTTTATAGATTTAACGTTAAGTAAAAATAGCATGGAAAACAATATTTTAGTGACAATTGTAACACATACAATATCATGAAATTACTATTGCACTAAGCTCATGAAACCGAAGTCTTAAAGGTTATGTTTGTTGCCCCAGTAGGTGTTTCTTACCGAGAACACCTAGAGTTCCTCAATGAAATGCGTCCGTTTGACAATCCGGTCAAGGAAAAGCTACAAACCCCAACGGGAGTGTCAACCCTAATAGATCTAATCACAACATTCGTGCTTACTACATAACTGACTATTCATGATAGTGGGGACTAAGTGGTAAGATGGGTAACTTAGGCAATACGTAAATGGTTTAAGTACTTGTGTCTATAAGAAAACAATTGAGCATGTATTCTCACCCCAAATTAGTTTAAAACGAGTATCAAACAAGTAATGTAGGGGCTATAAAACTCACCATAGCAAGTGATAGAAGCGAGAGTAAATAAAGAAAGCTTGTAGTAAACGGTGTGACCTAACCGCGACCAAAATCAATAAGACGCCTAAGGTCACAAGGATATCATCAATATGCATACGAGTTTTGAGAAGTTTAATCACCCATAAAAACTTCTGTTGGAAAACTTAACCCGATTTGGAAGGCCATAACTTCCTATTTCTTATTGAATTTTGGAAATTCCACTTCTTGAGGTTCGATATATGTCTTACCTTTAAAATCCATTACATTCTGTGATTCAAACTTTAAGACCTCCAAACTACTGTAACAAGTCACGTGTGTTAACAACTATCGCTGTTGGACACAAGTCACGTGTGTTAACAACTATCGCTGTTGGACACTAGTTTGCATAAATTCGCTTTCGAAGACCAAAACACCTCCACAATTCTCAATTCTTTGCTCAAAACTTTCCTAAGACATTAAGGTGCCTTGTGGTTGAAAGAAGTTTACCAAAACTGTTTAGTAAGATAGTTGAAACTCGTTCACAAGTTACCTAAATATTTGGACAGAAAACCCTTGTTTTGTCACAATGTACACAAATCTAATAAGGTGATATGAAAACAATGCATGACATGTTAAATAAGAGTAAAATGAGTTTCATGTGATACTTACATGAAATAATGATGAGTATGATGGTCGTGAAGTGAACGTATACCAACCCGAAAGCTTAAAAACTCTAGAAATATGTTACCAACACCATTGCTATCCTTAGTAACCCTTGGATCTTGTTGTTTCTACCTTATGACCAGCTGAGATATGAGAGGAAATAAATTATTTGTGTGTTTCAAATGAGCGGAATAAGGGTTCTATTTATAGGGCAAAGGGTGGAGTAACTAGCTAGTTACTTGAATCAACTAAGTGGTAACTTGTTTGGTTGGTTTAGGAAGGTTTCTAGGAGACAAAATATGAAATAAGAGACATGTGTGGCTGATTATTTCATGGGTTTTAAGTTTCAAGGGGTTTTTAATGGTGGTTGACTCAAACAAAAGTATAACGGTTCAAGTCTTCACCTAATGTGTCATATGGTAGGTTTAAGCATATGTTAGGGCAATAGTTGGAGACTAGTCTTGTACAAAAAGGGAGGGGCTGGCTTTACTGCATAAAAGGGGAGCGAAATGAGTGATTTTGAAAGTGTGTAAGTATTTTAAGGTATTGGTATAGGTGGTGAACTGGGTTTGGTATGTTGTGCATGCATGCATGAAAAATGATAAAAGAATGAAGACTAGGTGAAGACAATGAATTTAAATGTTTATGATCACTAAAAATGATTATGAGAATGCTAATGTACTTGATTAGTGTAGACTAAACCTTAGTCTTGTCTGACGTAAAATGTCTAAAGAGGGTTCTCGTTATGTGCGGAATAACTTAACTGGTATACCTAAAGTTCATTATTTAATTGTTTAGAGTGAAACGTTCTAGTTTATGAGTAAATGTTAACCTAAAATTGTTAGTTGTCACACTCTCCCCAGGTTAAGAGAATTTCGTCTCAAAATTTAGTTTGTGTTACCCGATGATGAGGTGTCTGAGTAACGGTGTGGGTATTTGCGATGGATCTGATCTTCACGCTCCCAGGTGAATTTAGGATCTCTTCTTGAATTCCATCGAACCTTAATAATGGGAATACGACTTTACTTCAATTGTTTGATTTCCCGGTCCATAATTTCCGTTGGTTCCTAGATGAAGTGCAGTTTGTCATCAATCTTAATTTCCTCCAGTGAAATAATGAGTATTTCATCCGATAAACAATTCTTCAGATTTGAGACATGAAACATGTTATGGATACCATTGACTTCTTGTGGCAACTCCAGTCGTTAAGCTATCAGACCAAGTCTTGCTAAAAACTTAAATGGTCCAATATATCGGGTTTAGCTTTCCTCATTTCCCGAAATGGATTACACCTTTTCATGGCAAGACTTTCAACACAACTTTATCTTACACCTAAAATTCTAAATTTTTACACCTAACGTCTGCATAACTCTTCTGGCGGTCATGTACGACCTGCATCCGGTTTCTTATATTGATGATTTTCTCAATTGTTTCATTTATGATCTCTGAAATAGTGAGTTGGCTCTCTCCAACCTCAGTCCAACAGATGGGTAACCAACACTTTCGTCTATATAGCGCCTCAAACGGAGCTACCTTGATGTAGGTATGGTAACTATTTTTGTAGGAAAATTCGACTAATGTCAAGTGGTTATCCCAACCATTTCCAAAATCGATCACACGGGCACATAACATATCCTCCAATGTTTGGATAGTTCTTTGATGCGTGTGTCTGTCGTTGTAGGACAACATTATTATTCTTATCAAGTTTTAAATTTATATTTAGCCGACTTATCTTCTAACCCACACCAGCGAGCAGTGTACCCGATCAATATGTAGATAGTTGGTAAGTAGAGTGTCGATCACTAAGAGTGGAACATAATATCTAGTAAGTCTATCAGTATTTTAATTCCTAAGTTAGTTTTACAACCTAATCTAACGCAAAGGGGGTTTCAGTCTGAGAGATTGGCACGATTTGAGTTGATTAAATAAAACAATAAAACTAATGAGATGGAATACAACGAATGGCGAACATGTACACAGATAGATAATAGATACAAATAGAAGGCCTGACGAATGATTAAGTAGCTTGTCACTTGTTTTATTGCTAGTTTCATATGATGAGTGTCGTAATCTTATCTGTCTCGTTGGTAAATTAAATATAAGCGAGTAAACCCTTAATGATTACTTATGTCTATATTATTTTACTAACTTATGAGGCTAGTGAAGTAATCGTGGGAAGGGTATGGCAGCCCAAGCAAGCCACATCAGAGATTATCAATGCACATATAACAAGAACCAAATAAACATCAAATAAACTTTAATCGAAGGGAAACCAATTTTAAGGGGAGCAATATGGCGGTCACAAGCCCGTCAATCCTCATGGATTAAAGTTTACTATTACAATAAAACAAAACTACTTAATTGAATTAAAACACAAGCAGGACATTCTTACTGCTCTAAGATCTTCAATGTGGTGTGTCTTGTGTTGCCTTTTCGTTGGTATTCTTCTCCTTAGGGTTTATGCAGCAGCTTCTATCACTTTTGTGTAACACCCCCAAAAATCGTACAGCGGAAGACTTACAAGCTTTTGTGGTGTTACGGGGATTGGTACCATCACATGTATAGATAACAAAATCATAGATAAAATATAAACGTAAACCAAGTCAACAAAGTTAAAGTTTACATTTATTCCAAGATCTTAGGGTTTATAGGCCCAAATAGATAGCATAAAAGATAGGTCCAAATTTATTATCAGAGTGCTCATCGATTTCCTCAAACCAAACCAAGTCCAAAGCAAGCTTCACCAAAGTCCAAGCAAAAAGCATTCATCAATTTCCTGAGAAAAACATGCTTAAAAAGTCAGCTTTCGCTGGTGAGTTCATAGAGTTTAATCATTCGAAATACTTACGGGACCTGAAGGATTTAGCGCTATGTGTATGACTAGGGCAGGCATAGACAATCATACTATACTTATCACAATTCCAATTCCATTACAATCATACTCATACTAGTTTACCACCTTTCTAGAAGGCGGAGGGTCAGGTGCGAGCGGGCCACATCTCGACGGTACACTAGCCGGGAACACTAACAGTAAGGAACCACCCATTACTGCCCCGAACTAGGCCGTAGTAGTGTATACTCCAAACCAGGGTTTCGCCCTAGTAGGTCGACAACTACCCGTCTATCCTAAACTAGTCCACACAATAGCAAAACAATTTATACCAGGTCCAAGAAATGGGTAGCATGTTTTCTCCCCCAAGTTTAGAAATCATTCGAAAATAAATGCGAGTAAAAGTGGGGCTATAAACTCACCTCATGTCCAGCAAATAGCATAAATATCAACAGTAGCAAAGAAAGTATCAACTATCATGCAACGGCGACTACTGACTCGGCACTACCTAATAATATCAATACGCCTCAGTATAAATCTCAAATAAATACTTCCCAATCCCGAACGTATTCCATTTTACTTTCCGAAATAACTTTGGGAAATCATTTGTTAGTGTTTGGTATCGTCGGATGTGTGAGTGTGCATTAGAGACAAAGTCTCGACTCAAGTGAACTTACGCCAAATAAGTACCTCAATAATGATCATAGATGCATAAATCACGAAATCACATAGCGGCATAAGCCTCAAGTAAACCAAGTAGTTCACATATGTACATATCCGCATCCAAGACATATAGCATTCCAAAACCATGTTGCACATAAAGGTCAAGGTCGAATGATATGACCTCATGAGTCGATAAGTCATCGTATGAATGGTTGATTGCTTATCAAATTCGTTAACTCGATAAGTCCAACCATTTACCGATTACTTATTGATCTCCAAGTTATATCATACATTTATATTAGTCATAGGATGTATTTCTCGTTAATGTTGTCGCTTAATATTCTTATTGAGCTCCTATTGGACTCGTAGTCCAATAGGTCCAACAACAATATTAATGACCTATCAACGTTAAATAAATCCGAAACTTTACTACTAATAGGGTAAACCTAGTTATCACAAGAAGGAAATTGGCTTTGGACTAGTTTAGCGTGCACTCGGATATTTAATAATTCACGTCGAAGAAATCATTTGTTTTTGAAAACCATTATGGTCCTTATTCAAGAACATTTCCGTTATTAAATCGTAATGCAAATTCGTTAGATATTCATTTAATAAGGTTCCGATAAATATTAATCTAACTTAATAGTTATCGTTACGTTATTATTTATTTATTACGTTACTCATTTATTATATAAGTGGTTATATATATACATGTTTACACACATATATATATTTAGACTCATATTATATATAAGTTAAACNCTTAAAAAAAATGTGACTATAAAAACGCCACTATTTATTTTTGAGTAACAAGTATATTTTTCACGTATTATTAGGTTTCCTAGTGCCAGAGTCAAAGTAGTGCCTAATTATTGCAACCAAACATTTTCCACGACATATAATTCCGTATAAGGTATACAATACGAATTAAACTCAACATAATCAATCATCATTTCCCATAATTTCTGAAAACCGTTTCAATAAAATTAACGATTCATTTTTAATTATAAAATCGTATTTCAACTCAGGTTCTCAAATTTACCAGTTGTCACATTTTGGCACATAAAATTCGGTTGTATCTTGGGGTATTTATAGTTTCTGTTAGAGGCTTTGATGCGGCGCATGTACTTAACTTCACGTGGTGTCTAAGATTATTATATTCTCGAATATTCGTACACCATCTTTAGATGCGGCGTAACTTGAATCTCTATGCGGCGCATGTCCTTCAGTATCTTGGATTGTCTTTGGTGAAGTTTTGAGAGTGATACGCCGTATGTTAGGAATGTAATGTGGCATATCTGGAGTAGAACAAGTTGGTTCTTCTTCGTTAACCAAAGTTTCATATGCGGCGAATGATATAATTATATGCGTCGCATTCTTCTAAGTCAGACAATGGTCTTTAAATTCATCTAAGTATGATAATACGGCGTATCTGTCTAGAATGATAAGGCGTATCTCCTTCAGTTCAGTAGACTTTTTCCTTCTTGATCATTTAGCTCCATATTTCGTCCAAAATCATTAACTTCCCCAAATGCTTATTTTTAGCTGAGAATTACAAAAGTAAATGATTAAGTATCAATTCTCATACATAATATAATAAAACAAGTCAAATATATAAGACAAATGATGACAATAATATGTACTTATTTGATGTCATCATTATTTCACTTTGGCCATCTATGTGAGGGTGATATGCATTGCTCATATCGAGACGAGTACCCAAAGCTCCATGGAGTGACTGTCAAAATCTAGATGTAAATCGACTATCTCTATCTGAAATAATTGAAACTATGACTCCATGCCTTGAGACGACATCTTTCAGATTAATTTTGGTCAACCTCTCCATCGAGTCATTTTCTTTGATTGGTAGGAAATGTGCAGACTTTGTTAGATGATCGACTATACACAAATCGTTACCATAGATACGGAACGGAAGTGGAAGCGGATAACAATATACTTTATCACAAAACTGCCTAAGACGTCGAGCAGTTACCCAAATCGTTACCATAGACGTGCTCAAAGGTTAAAGGAGGATACCAAAATCCATCTGGTTTGCTGCAACAACCAGAGATACCCAAATGGAAGTGGGAGCGGGTAACAATGTACTTTATCACAATTAAGTCCCTCAAACCTCCAAAATGTGGTAGCTAACTCCGGTTCATAAAACACCAGGTTCCATCTGCCCGGGTCTCAAACTCCGTGTCCATACCCCGTAGAGTTTCATTCTTTATGTTATCTTCCTTGAATAATTCGAGTTGAGCATCGCTAATCTGTGGAGCGAGTTTTGTATGTATCATCATGACCAAGGCTCAAACTTCTAGTGGCTTAGCGCCTTCCTTTCGGCTTAGGGCATCAGCTACAACATTCGCCTTGCTAGGGTGATAACGAACATCACAGTTGTAGTTACTAAGCAGCTCGATCGATCGACGCTACCTCATATTCAAATCCTTTTGATTGAATATGTGTTGAAGGCTCTTATGGTCCATATACACGGTACACTTTGTACCATCCTAGTAGTGTCTCCAAATCTTGAGAGCAAACACTATGGCTCTTAATTCCAAACCATGAGTCATGTAATTCTTTCCGTGAATCTTGAGTTAATGATATGCGTAGGATATGACCTTCTCCTTCTGCATTAGTACATGACCTAATCTTTTGTGTGAGGCGTCGCAGTAAACCATAAACTTATCATTCCTTCTGGTAATGATAAAACTGCTGCACTACATATTTCTGCTTTAGTAGTTGGAACGATGACTCTTGTTTTTCTTCCCAATTAAACTTCTGATTCTTTTTAGTCACAGGCTTAACTATCATGGAAAAACTTTTGTTAGTGCAAATGTTATGATATTTAGCCAAAACGGTTTCTTCAGTTTTAATAATGACAAACATGTAACTAGTAATACATAACGTAAAATGTGCAAGTTACTTGTAACCCCAAGTCATCAAAGCAAACCTATATCAACATCTCTCCACGTCTCAGAAACAAGTCTCTAGTTCGACGTAAATCACTCAAGGTATGAACAAACAAACTTAAAACTTGTTGGATGATCAAAGAAATATTTTTTTTTCCTAAACTTGAAATTTTTATAAATGTGACAATTTTTTTTTAAAAAAATTGATTTTACAAATTATTTTTGAATTATTAAGAAATGTTTTAATGGGGAATTATATTCAAATTTGTAACAGATAAATTCCCCCTCAAAATCAGGTCCAAACTGCCTCAAATAAACTTTCACCACAAAAAGAGAGAATTTGGAGTGTCTGTCGGGGACGATACCATTAAATTCGTCATATTTAACAGTACCGTCCTAGGCAACGTTCAGATTTTGTGCTTGCCTATAAATAGCGGACCATTTTACACTTCAAAGAAGATTTTTTTACACAATTTTCCCTGATCAAAACCTTATTCATACAGTTCATTTTCTTTGATCATGTAGCTTGTTTTTCGTTTGTTTTCGAGTGATCCAATCATCCATTCAAGCAATCAGATTCATTCTTCTATTAGTGCTAGAGAAGAACACATCGTATCGCAAAGATACAAAGTGTTCTAGTTATAGTTTAGTGCACTCATAAAACTTGTTGTAAATCATCATTCATCAAGTTCTTGTAATCATACTCACTTAGATTATGTAGATCGGGTAGATCATGTGCAGATCGGGTAGATTTTGTAGTTGGTGTTGATTGTGTGTAAATCGGATAGATCGTGTGAAGATTGGGTAGATTGTGTAGATCATGAAGATCAGGTGGACGATGTAGATTGTGTTGATCATGTAGATCGTGTAGATCGGGTAGACCGGATCAGGAAGATCGGATCTGGTAGATTGGGTAGTTCTGAAAATACGGTTCATGTTGAGATTGGTTATAGCTAGATTAGAACTTAATATTTAGCTTTGTTAGGTCCATTCAGTTCTCAAGTACTCTCTAACTAGGATTTGAATAGAAAATAACCTAAGTGTAGAATAACCGTGAGCATTAACCAAGTCAACGAGTGAACAGTCACTCAGTGAGTCTTCTTCAGGAAGCTTGGGACAAGTCTAAGAAAAAACGCTTTCCATTCAGTCAGGCGGGACTCAGTGAATGATACCTGAGCCAAAAAATAAGGTGATGGGTTTAGTGAGTGATGACAATAACTCACTAAACCCCAAGTCTCCTCAACAACTATGAAGACTGGAGAATGAAGACCTCAAGACTGAAGGAATGACGGGTCAAGGCGGGATAAGTTTGAAACATATAAGGGAAAGTCCTTATCAAGCAAAGGTCAAACTTACCCTGAATGGCTAAAGATTAAACTAGTGTCATCACTGCTATTCAGATAGGAACATTGACCTGTGCCCAAAATAGATAAGTGTAACATAGATAAAATACGTAAGTATTTTGTCCAAACTAGCTTAGGTCATATTTGTCTTCATCAATAACGGTTGTAAAACACTTGTGTATAAATAGGTTCATAAGTAGGAGTAAAAGGTTGACAAGTTTGTGCACTTAATGCTTAGACATTCACAAACCCTTTTACTCTTCCAAATACAACTAGGTCTCTGAGGTTAGCTCAGTTGGTTAGCATAGTTGTACTTAAGCTTAGATTAAGTTTAGAGAGGAGATTACCATACTTGTCATTTCAATCCCAAGTGTTATTCCGCAAACACTTGGGTATAGATTCTTTGAGTTACTTCTAATAAGAATTTAAACGTTAAAAAACCTTGTATTTATTTACTTTTACGTTTTTAATTATCTACTAGTATTTCATTACATTACCTAACCATGGAACAAGATTAGGTTAACTTTGTAGTTAAGCTAATCATGTAAAAGGAACAACAAATGGTATCAGAGCCTCTGGTTTATAAAACTTTTTTTCTCAGAAAAACAAAGCACTTAAAGTTTTTAAAATCAAGATCCTACCATGGCTGAAAGTGATACACCCTAGCTAGTCGAAAAAAAAGAGAGGAAGCTATACAGTTGTTGCTCCCCGACTTGAAGTTGGAAAATTCAGTAAGTGAAAAAATCGCATGCTTTGCTACTTAACAGGAACGGAACCTTACTACATTAAGTGTATTAATGAAGGTCCATTTGTCCCTTAGACTGCTGAAGGCTTACCCAAGCTTTAAGTTCAATGGACTCATGATGAGAGAAGGTTGGTCAATCAAGACCAACGCCTTAAAACATCATTATATCTTGTCTCCCTGACGATATAATGTAATCAGTCATTAATTGTGAAATAGCCAAACAAACTTGGATTAACTTGGTTTATAGCTTTGAAGGAAAATAGGGTCATGGATTTGTAACTTGAGTATAACACTTTTAGAGCCAACGACTCTGAAAGTCTCTCTCAGACCTATCCCATAACAAAACCTTACTGAATGAGTTGACTAATGATGGTGTCAACCTAACCAAGCATGAGATAAAAGTTGGCTTTGTCAACAGCCTCCATAAGAAGTGGTTAAGCTTCTCTCAGGGTCTCAGAAATTCTAATCACATACAAAACCTTGAGCTCCCTGAAATCTATAGGAATTTGGCTATGAAGACAACTTAATCTGTAAAAGATACCTTGATTCAAAAAGAGCTCAAGAGACCAAAAAGAACCTGACTATTGCTCACATATCCACTACTTTCTTTTCTACTGGTGTTGTGCAGGATTTCCAAGAAAACTCTGATGATGAGGTAGATGAAAGAACCAGTGAGGAGTACCTAAAGATTTGCAAATTAAATTTCAAGAAAGGGTACTACTTGCAAACTCAAAACGTTTTATTGAAAGAAACAAGCCTAATTTTCAAGTACAAAAGCAAATAAGAGCACTGAATGTCTTAAATGTGGTAAAAGAGGTCATTTTGCAAAAGAAAATTTCTCAAAACAACCTCGCAACCCTCATACAAGTTTTTAGGAAACAATTCCTCATTGGGAACAAGCAAGTTCCAACCTAAAATGCTACAGTCCTCTCAACATTTTCAAAACAAGCCTGAACAAAAAGGCCAAAAGGATTTTGAAGCTAAGTATAGGAGAGCAAAAGCTAAACTTGCACTTCTTGAGGCTGCACCATCTACTCCTCAGGTTGCACAAACCACTAAGACTTTTCAGGCTAAGAATAAAGGGTTCATAGCTGAAACCTTTGATTGGGATGAGGAAGCTCTCTCCTCAGATGATGAAGAAGCGAGAGTCAGTGCACTGATGGCACTTTCAGAGGGTGAAAAGCTGACTGTTGGAAAAATGTTAATCCTAAAATATCTAGTTTATGTTGACAATATTGGGGTGTCGGGTAGCCGGCTGGTAAACCAACCAAACACACCCATGGTGGTGGTGTTGAGACTATGAGAGAGAAAGAGAGAAGAGAGAGTGGTGTTAGAAAGATAAAGTTTATTAGTGAACACACACCTCACAATCAAAACTTGTGAGGATATTTACACTAGTACAAGCATGTGTTGAGATACCTCTTAACCTTTTTCTAGCATAATTTGTGATATCTCACAACATTCTTATTCCCTCCACGACTATACAAGTGTCGTGGGGGTAGGATATCTAATCTATTAAACTATATTTATGTATGTGTTCCAACAATCTCCCCCCAAATACGGATAGTCTATATTAGTGGACATTGATGTCTTCAAATAACGCTAATGATAACCTTGAAGCTCTCTCTTCCGAATAAATCTCGGCTTTGGTCTTTTACTCTGAGCTTGGTGTGCAGCATCCTTGAAGACAAACAATGAGATGATGACTAATTGAGTTTGCTCCTCCTCAATTAGGCCATAGTAGTCTTGAGCTAAATAAAATATTATATTAATAATAAAAAAAAACATGCTCAGACTTGAAGAGCTTCTTCATAGACTTGTAAAGTTTCTGAATCAACCCCCCTCAAACTGACCACCCCCTTTTTATTGATTCAAAACTTTAAAGTCATAATCACGTTTGAAGGTCTTGATATCAACCGGCTTCTTCTTCATTTGAATCAACCAATCAACTTGAGTACTAAATGTTAAAACCAAATTTGAATCCCAGGGCCTAGGACAGAACTCGAACAAGGTAACAAACCATAGAATATTTCTGTACAGTAGACACCAATCTCCCCGACACGAATTGTTAGGTCACCATATTGTAAACACAAGTATTGATTATGTAAGAAATGAGATAAGTGATGCGTGGTTTTGTGACCTTACAACAGGTTTTACCTTTCGAGGGATCTCAAGAGGCTTACAACCCCACCAGGCAGTGTACCTGACCGATGTAGTATAGGATAATGGTAAGTACGGGGGATTGATCGTTCTCTCACAGGGAATAGTGTTCGTTAGGATAGAAAAACTACTCTAATAGGTCTAAGGGTGGAAGGAAGATTCTTTTTGTATTTTTATATTTTTTAGAAAGCAAGTAAAATCTCGGTTTTTAGAGGAAGGGCGGAATTAGTTGCTAGTCAACTAACCCAAGTTTACTACTTATGCAAATTAAAATAAAATAAATATCTAAACTATTGTGGTTGTGAAAACAATATGGAGAAAATTGTGTTTACTTAGATTTCATTACTCCCTAACTATCTTTTACCGGTTAATTGATATGTGTGTTACTTGTGTGGATGAAGGGTGTATTCCTAATAACTCATGGAGTGGCATACATATCTCTCCAATTCTATGAGCTCTTATCTCGCCCTATGCCATGCACGGCACAACCATAGGGGTTGTAAACAGTGGCTCATGCGTTAAATACTACCTTAATAGCCTAGTATGCCTTGGCTACATGTTTCCCAAGACGTTCAAGCACGTTACCATAAAGGAGGTTGGCCAGTTTTCTTGAGCCTAACATTGATGGAACAATCATCCCAACAAACAACAACACACACCAATCAACCAATAATTAATAGTTAGGTTTCATTAGATCTAAGCAAACACTAGAGAATTTAGCTACACATGTTAATTAAAAGACAAGCAAAAGAGATAATCAACCAACACATAGACATATTGATTGAATTAAAGTGAAGACTTATCTTTAATTAAGCATGAGGGTTCCAAGGGTTGGAAACCCTAAAAAGTACAGAAAATTCGTCTTTAGGGTTTGCCCTAAAAGTTCTCCACAAAGTTCCACACTAATGAATGAAAATTAGAAAACTATATATAGATTTTACACTCTGACGGCGTCAGGTTATAAGGGCTGACGCCGTCAGCTCGCCGCCATTAGGTTTCTCGGATGGCCTAGATCCACTTCTGACGCCGTCACCTTATAAAACCTTCTGGGCCGTCACTCTTTAACTTTACTCCTGACGGCCTACTTTTCCTAACACCTGACGGCGTCAGGTGTTAAATCCTAAATTTCCTCTGGCCCGTCATTTGATAATTGGTTTCCACTCTTTTGTCAAGGCTTTCTGACGGCGTCACCTTGTGACTTCTGACGCCGTCAGGTTGTAAATCTTCATCTTTTGAGACTTTGTCGTTTTCTTCACTTTTATGCTCCAAAAACGTCCGAATATGCATGTTTTCCAGAATTCCTCTCAAAAGTACCTAAAATGACAAAAGGAACGATTTAGGGCAATATTTGATCACATTTATACGAATTAGGGCTTAAATGACCCCCTAAAAGCGTAACACTTTTCGTCTCATCAAATACCCTTACACTTGGGATTTGCTTGTCCTCAAGCAAATGAGCTTTTATTCCAATCAAAATATGAGTTAGGGGTCATTTAACACGAATATAAAAGTAATTACAACAAATAGTTATTAGACCCTAATCATAACAAGCACGGAAATCATACACTAGCACCTCACAAATAGTGTTTGGATTCTCACATCTCTCAAATGTCATAAAGTTTATATCTCATAAATGGAAACGGAAAATAACACTCACTACCTGTCATAGCAAATAGATTACCATAGGCTTGGGAAAGGATCAATTACTCCTCCACTAGGCGTAAGCACCTAAGATAAACTATCAAAGAGGGCTTTATAAAGGGTTGTAACGTAAGGTGTAGGGATATGATAACACGGTTTGGTTGGAATAAAGGGTATTTTAGTGGTGGCGAGTTAATTATCATGATCAAATACATGCACTCTACATCGTTGCTTAAGTCAAGACTCGACTCAATCTTAGTCTAAAAATGAAATAACAAAAACTAAAAAGGAACATAAAAGGAAACGGGATGGTAGTCCGTATGTTTTTCTTCTTTCTTTTTCATATTTTTTTTTTTTTTTCTTGATTTTTCGATTTTTTTTTTCATACACTCTTGCCCTACCATCCAAAATAATACATCATAGGGGATTTGCATTCCCCTTACACTTGAATCTTTACATAACTTTACAATTACTATTCTAATGACTCGAATTAAGATAATCGAAAAACTTGGAGTACTTTTAAAATATTTAGCACGTATGGGGTAATAATGTTGTTCTTCCCCATTGCTCCATTACACTAGTACTTTACCCATGAGTCCCAATCGTCCCAAAACAATATGTACAAGGATATGACTTAACTTAGCAACCATGTAATTGACCGGATAACTAACAAAGGGTTTAACAAATGTTCTCACAATAATGCACCAAAGGTGGGTGCATACAAGGTAGGCTAAGGCGATTTGGGTGTACATTTAGTGGGGTGTAACAAACTCTCACTTTGAGTAAGATGCTTAAAGGTCGAAACGAAAGGATAGGCTCGGAAGGGTGTACTAGGGGTATCGTGTACCAAAAATGGATACAACGCAAAGGGTGTGGGAGAATTACTTGACCAATGAAGTCAATGTAATTATAACAAATATACGGGTGTAAAACAATGGGTTAATCCTAATGCCTTTTATCATGTAGTAAATCTTAACTACACGAATGTAGTCTCACTTGTGGATTTGAGATGGTCCTAACGCAAGTTCTAGAATCTAAATGCTACCGGTACTCACATCATAGCACCAAAGATGGATGCTTTTCCTACCAATTCTAGGGGAGAACCTCACATATTTGGGGTGGAAAAGTTTTTAGTGGTACGGTTTGTGCTAGTCATACAATTTCCTATCCATGAGACGCTCATTAAGATCAAGGTTTCACTTCTAAATGTTGTAAAAAATTTTAAATTGGCGCTAAAATTGCCCTAACAAACATTTCTCTTGGTTTTATTACAAATTTACTATCAAACAAAGCAAAACATCAAGCGTAAGTATATTCTCAACGGTGCTTTCATTTACCCCCCTTACACTTAAACCGAACATTGTCCCCAATGTTCAAATAAAAGACGTAAAAGTAAATAAGATGAAAGAATGAAATCAAATACTCCCCTGAATCGTTTGTTGTGGATAATGATGTAACATGGTTAGATCTTCTTCCAAGATAGACGAACGTTCAAAGCTTCCCTTCCAAAATAATAAACGTCTTCTTGTCCAAAATAACCTGTTAACCTGAAAAAGATAAAGGCCAACCTCGCGTAAAATCGGCGGTAAAATCTACATAATAAGATATAATGCTTGTGGAATGAATATTTTGCAGAATTCCTGGAGATTATAAGTTAAAGAATTGACAAAACTTTTTAGGTTTCCGGAAAAATACAAAACTTTCAAAAATTGCAGAAAATTATAACCTGACGCCGTCAGGTGTTAACCCTGACGCCGTCAGAAAGTTCTGACAGAATTCTCATGTTAAGTTTCCGGGAAAAATTCTGGAAAAACTAGATCTTACTTCCTGGAATTCCTGCAAAAATTCATTATGACTCGATACAAGCATTTGACTCAAACAAGTACTAATATGTATGCTAATTTCATTGTTATGATTCATGTTCATTCGTTCTATATAAACCGATTTAGATTTCCCTTACACTTAGCTTTTGCAAAATACCTTTATATGTAGTTAAGACGAAGTTAAAAACAAAATAAAGCATTTTCACAATTTAGTTTGAAGCATGAATCAATAACAAGAAATATAACTTACATACGGAAACAAATAAAATCAAATAAACACACAAAAACAAACAAAACATGGGTTGCCTCCCAAGAAGCGCTTTTCTTTATTTACGAGTCTTGTAGCTAGACTCAAAGTCACGGGTTCTACGTTTTACCGTTTCGCCTCTCCATTGCCTCTCTAATCCTCCTAACAATCTCCATGTCAATTTTATATTTAGGTCCTAGGCTCAAGCAATCTTTATAATAAAGGCTTCTCTTATCCCAAACATAGTTCATGCCTTTTTCCTTATCCTCATCATTGATGTCCTCAACTGCACCAATGTAATCTTTGTCTAGCCGAGGCACAAACCGGAACTCTTTTGCTTTATAGGGCATCCTATAAGTGATTCTATCAATGTTATTGGAAAACTGAACCGTGCATTATACTTCAAATTAGACACCTCAACAAATGGTTTTCCAAACACAACGTGAGATAAGCGGCTGTCAATAACACTTGCTAAATCTTCAAGGACCATGAAATCGGTGACAAAGGTGAAATTTCCTACAAGGACATGAATACCCTTAATCCTTCCAATGAAGTTACAAACTCCACCGGGATACTTAGGGTTTTTCCTAGGTTCAAGAGGTTTGTTCATGATGTGGCTATAAAGGCTTGAGGATATTGCGTTGATTGGGGATTCACAGTCAATGTATGCATGCTCAACATATTGGTACCCAATCATACATGGTACCTTCACATTCCCAGGATCACCCCTCTTAATTTTTGGGTCGATTCTAACAAAGGGTGGTCTAGGGTTATCAACTAGGTTGTTATAGTAGGCGATCTCTTCCTTAGTGGGGTATAGATTGTAATGATCATCCAACCTAGGATCTTTCTCCTCCTCATAGAGTTTCTCAACCAACTCATCAACCGTAAGATTATTATCTAATAAGTAATTATCTGAGTACATGGCGGTTGCTAAGTCATTAAGGGCATAGTCAAGCTCTATATCAATCATACTATTGAGTTCCCTAAGGTCACTTATCTCTTCCTCGATTTGGCTACGTAACCAAGCCACTTCGTCCGGTGTAAGGGGTGGATTCGCGTTTTCCATAATGGCCAACGGAATAATTAATGGGTAAGTTATGACGAACAAAAGCACAAAGAAAAGGATAGACTAAAGAAATCCTAGAAAATGAAAATAAAAATCTCACTAGAAAGGATTCTAGCGAGTAGACCTAAAGAAATAAAAAATTCTACCTAAACAATAACTATTCCCCGGCAGCGGCGCCAAAAACTTGATGCGTGGTTTTGTGACTTTACAACAGGTTTTACCTCTCGAGGGATCTCAAGAGGCTTACAACCCCACCAGGCAGTGTACCTGACCGATGTAGTATAGGATAATGTAAGTACGGGAATTGATCGTTCTCTCACAGGGAATAGTGTTCGTTAGGATAGAAAAAGCTACTCTAATAGGTCTAAGGGTGGAAGGAAGATTCTTTTTTTTATTTTTATATTTTTTAGAAAGCAAGTAAAATCTCGGTTTTGGAAGAAGGGCGGAATTAGTTGCTAGTCAACTAACCCAAGTTTACTACTTTTGCAAATTAAAATAAAAATAAATATCTAAACTATTGTGGTTGTGAAAACAACATGGAGAAAATTGTGTTTACTTATATTTCATTACTCCCTAACTATCTTTTACCGGTTAATTGATATGTCTTAACTTAGCAACCATGTAATTGACCGGATAACTAACAAAGGGTTTAACAAATGTTCTCACAATAATGCACCAAAGGTGGGTGCATATAAGGTAGGCTAAGGCGATTTGGGTGTACATTTAGTGGGGTGTAACAAACTCTCACTTTGAGTAAGATGCTCAAAGGTCGAAACAAAAGGATAGGCTCGGAAGGGTGTACTAGGGGTATCGTGTACCAAAAATGGATACAACGCAAAGGGTGTGGGAGAATTACTTGACCAATGAAGTCAATGTAATTGTAAAAAATATACGGATGTAAAACAATGGGTTAATCCTAATGCCTTTTATCATGTCGTAAATCTTAACTACACGAATGTAGTCTCACTTGTGGATTTGAGATGGTCCTAACGCAAGTTCTAGAATCTAAATGCTACCGGTACTCACATCATAGCACCAAAGATGGATGCTTTTCCTACCAATTCTAGGGGCGAACCTCACATATTTGGGGTGGAAAAGTTTTTAGTGGTACGGTTTTTTGCTAGTCATACAATTTCCTATCCATGAGACGCTCATTAAGATCAAGGTTTCACTTCTAAATGTTGTAAAAAATTTTAAATTGGCGCTAAAATTGCCCTAACAAATATTTCTCTTGGTTTTATTACAAATTTACTATCAAACAAAGCAAAACATCAAGCGTAAGTATATTCTCAACGGTGCTTTCATTTACCCCCCTTACACTTAAACCGAACATTGTCCCCAATGTTCAAATAAAAGACGTAAAAGTAAATAAGATGAAAGAATGAAATCAAATACTCCCCTGAATCGTTTGTTGTGGATAGTGATGTAACATGGTTAGATCTTCTTCCAAGATAGACGAACGTTCAAAGCTTCCCTTCCAAAATAATAAACGTCTTCTTGTCCAAAATAAACTGTTAACCTGAAAAAGATAAAGGCCAACCTCGCGTAAAATCGGCGGTAAAATCTATATAATAAGATATAATGCTTGTGGAATGAATATTTTGCAGAATTCCTGGAGATTATAAGTTAAAGAATTGAAAAAACTTTTTAGGTTTCCGGAAAAATATAAAACTTTCAAAAATTGCAGAAAATTATAGCCTGACGCCGTCAGGTGTTAATCCTGACGCCGTCAGAAAGTTCTGACAGAATTCTCATGTTAAGCTTCCGGGAAATATTCTGGAAAATCTAAATCTTACTTCCTGGAATTCCTGCAAAAATTCATTATGACTTGATACAAGCATTTGACTCAAACAAGTACTAGTATGTATGCTAATTTCGTTGTTATGATTCATGTTCATTCGTTCTATATAAACCGATTTGGATTTCCCTTACACTTAGCTTTTGCAAAATACCTTTATATGTAGTTAAGACGAAGTTAAAAACAAAATAAAGCATTTTCACAATTTAGTTTGAAGCCTGAATCAATAATCAAGAAATATAACTTACATACGGAAACAAATAAAATCAAATAAACACACAAAAACAAACTAAACGTGGGTTGCCTCCCAAGAAGCGCTTTTCTTTATTTACGAGTCTTGTAGCTAGACTCAAAGTCATGGGCTCTACGTTTTACCGTTTCGCCTCTCCATTGCCTCTCTAATCCTCCTAACAATCTCCATGTCAATTTTATATTTAGGTCCTAGGCTCAAGCAATCTTTATAATAAAGGCTTCTCTTATCCCAAACATAGTTCATGCCTTTTTCCTT